>RJWT010045694.1:0-11582 GCA_004365215.1 Cuniculus paca
AAAAACAAAAACAAAAAACTGTACCACCAAAGAACCAAATTAAACTAATAATTGAAACTTAGAAGAATAGAATTGTAGCTCCCTTTCTTTCCTCTCAGACCTATTTTGTACTGCTTTTATGCATTACATTCAAAATGACTCTCTGATGACTTCAAATTTTAAAATGGCCTTAATGCAAGCATCTCTATTTCTGTTCCATATAATTAGTCCCATTTCTTTTATGGTAATGGTGGTAGTTTTCAGGAAAAGAGGGTGTCCTTCTTGCCATTTGAGTACTCAGATTTGCAAAGGTAATATGCCCCACCTAGATGGTGGTGGATGATGTGATAGTCTAAATTGGAGAATAAAGGAAGCTGGTTGAAACTAGCTTTGGAAAGATGGTCGCATGCTTTAAGACACATGAAGCTTGTTTATAAATTGTAAATCAGAGTATTGGAGAGTGAAATACCTGATGATACATTAGTACAGTTGGTTGTGTTCTTGTGTTAAGTGTTAAACTTAAGGATGTGCCAAAGAATTAGAAAAGGGAGAACTAGAAACACCAAGGACAAACGAGTGAAAAAGCTCTCATTTTATTTTGAGAGCTAAGGCTAAGCCAAAGGGTGAGACTATGTGGTGTTACATGGAAGATACGAGTGGCATAGTTTTAAGGGAAGAATATACTAGGGAGGTAAATAGTAGCAGTTACCATGCATAGTATGTTATAGTGTACTGAGGACACAATAATGCTTTCCATTAAATTATCAGAACAAGTTTTAAATATTCTCTGGCTTTTACAAAATAAGGAAGCCAAGAGGTTAAGGAAATGGAGATGAAGTTACCTACCCATGGTCACATAGTTACTGAGTGGTGGAACCAGGATGTGAACCCTTATATCAAGTTCCAGAATGCTTTTTGTGTGGTAGATATTTACTAATACACTAGATCACTATTATTATTATTATTATTTTTTTTTTTTTTTTTTTTTTTTGCGGCACCGGGGATTGAACTCACGACCTTGCGCTTGCTGGGCAGGTGCTTAGACCGCTGAGCTAGATCCCCAGCCCTTACTAGATTATTATTTACCTTGATGTATGCTAGATTATTGCTTGTGGTAGTGTAATTGGATGTAAGTAATTCTGCTTTGTAATTTAAATTGGTTTGAATACATAGAATTTTCATTTTCTCAGACTAGTTCAACTTGAATATCTGCTGTGTGTTTTTGAGGTGGTATTAGAAAAGAAAAAAAGAAGCATAGTTTGTGCCTTTAGCGTTTGCAGTTTGTTTTGATCATAAAAGATCATACATGAAGACATGGGAGCAATAACAGGATTCAGAAAAAACAGCAAATTAATGAAGGACAGAGTTAGAGGCATGTCTTAAAATGTGCATACGAAAAACTTTCATGGCCTAATTTTTTTCTTTCATTACGTTTTTTGGAGTTGTTAAAAATTAGAAATACATAAGCATTGGTAGACCTTAACAAAAACTTTCAGTTAAAAACTTTTGCCCAGTATGGGCTTGCCTGAAATGCCAGTACTTGGGAGGCTGAAGCAAGACGGTTGCAAATTCAAGTCCAGCCTAGGCAGCTTAGTAAGACCATGTCTCAAGACTAAAAACAACAAAAAATGAGGTTGAGCATGGTGGCACATGCCTGTAATTCCAGTATTTGGGGGGCCAAGGCAAGAGGATTTCAAGTTGGAGCCCAACTTGGGAAACCTAGTGACGTACAAGACCCTGGCTCAAAATATAAAATAAAACAGGTCTGGGGATATGGCTCAGTGCAAGGGGTCTGGGTTCCATTCTTAGTACTACCACCACCAAAAAGTGTATTTACTAATTTGTATGATTTTCATCTAAACTGCAGAAAATTGTCCACAGGAATTTTTACTAATGTGTTATATATCTTTACCACTGCGAGTTAATCGTGGAGAAAGACTTAGAACTCAATAAGAGGTTTCCTCTTGGTTTTCAAAAGTTCTCACTTTTATTTACGTAGAAAAAGGTGGCGTTGGGATAAATTATATTGCATTAACCTAACTCACGCCTCACCCTTCCTGTACTTTTGCAGTTCTTAGAAATATTAGGTGTGCTTTCAACTTCTAGGTTTTGACATTTGGTGGCTGATTCAGGTTTTTTTTCCCCCCAGACACCATTCAGTGAGGTATTTATTTTGTTTGTCCATCTCCTGCAGTGGAATTAAGCCCATGCAGGCAGGAGATTTGAGCTGTTTTATTCACTACAGTATAGTCAGGCCTGGAGCAGAGTGTGGCACATAGTGGGTGCTCAGGATGTATTTTTTAATGATGTCTGCTTACCTGCCGCACAGTATGTTTGCCACTTTCTGAGTGGTCTTCCTGGTGAGACTTTTGCTTTTGCTGTAACCACTATGATACTTGTGTGTCTCTATATCTGGCAGATACATGCTGAAATAAATGAAATTTTTATTATTCAATTTTATGTATCATATTTCTGTTATTTTAAAAATAATTTTACATTTAAAAAGATTGGACTTCCCTGAGGCTTCAAAAATGTTAGTAGCTCCATATTCAACTTTTTTGGAATTTTTAAGTTTCTCTAGCAAATTCTGAAGCATATTCACAGCCACTGAATGAATGTGCACAGTTTCTTTTTTTTTTTTTCTTTTTTTTAATGAGCAGGATATATTTATTGAGAGAAAGAAAGCATCTGTCTGAAAGAGAGACAGAAGGGGTCCCAAGTGGGTGCCTGCACAGTTTCTTTTAACTCTGACTTGTGAGCTTACTGATGTAAATATATCTCTTTCTAAAAATTGACCACTCTTTTTCTTTTCGAGCTTGCAGGGGTCTCCATAAGTTGCCCAGGCTGGCCTTGAACTTGCTGTCCTCCAGCCTCAGACTCTTTTGAGTAGTGAGGATTAGAGGTGTGCAAAATCATGTTCAGCTTGAGCACATTTTCTTTAGCTGGCATTACTGAATTTGGTGAAATACTTCATTATATGGGGTAAATAATGTGAAGTGAAACAAATCTACATGTTCTGTTAAGACTTTACTAATTGTGCAGATTTATTGCAGAAGAAAGAGATACCAGTATAATAGGAATTTGAAATTCAGTTTGTTTTCTGTGGATACCAGAAAACCTCAGAGACTTGAGAGTGTTTTGTGTTACTTTAGTATCAAATCTAAATGTTCAGTTGCCAACCCTCTTCCCCTTTCTTGGAAGAAGTAAAAGTTATTTTTGGAAATCTGATTTCCTGAGTAACCAGAGTCAAGAATCTCAGCAGTTCTTACTGTTAAAGGATATGCTTGTACATGTAAAAAATGGTCTGTGTACCTAAAGTTTATTTAATAAGTTCAGGAACATCGTAAGTCCAGCGTTCCCTAAACTATCCCTACGTACACTCCCAGCTCAGCCGCATCCTTTTTTAAGTGGGAGTTAAATACCCTAATTTAATAAAGATGTTATTTCTGAGAAAGCATTACATTGCCAGTATTGCCGTATTTGATGTTCAGAATTTTAGGTTCCAGTTATCCTAGAGAGGAGTATTTTTTTCTACAAAAAGCTGTTTCAGAAGGATTTTTGTTATACATTGATAGTCTCACGCAGGGTTGTTTGAGTTTTATTTTATTTTATTTTTTTATTTTTATTTTTTTTTTTTTTGCGGCACCAGGGATTGAACCCATGACCTTGCGCTTGCCGGGCAGGCGCTTAGACCGCTGAGCTAGATCCCCAGCCCTGTTTTTGAGACAGGGTTTCACTATATGCCATTCAGGCTGGCCTTGAGCTCACTTTGTAGCCCAGGCTGGTCTCGAACTCACAATGATCCGCCTGTCTCAGCCTCCCGAGTGCTGGGATTACAGGCGTGAGCCACCACGCCCGGCACTGTTTATGTTTGTTTGTTTGTTTTGCGGAGCTGTTTTAATACTAAATGGATCTTCCCAGTGAACATGAAGCGTTTGTTCCTGCCTTAGTACTATAGAGGTGTCATGTTAACTATTTCCTGAATAGCTTGTGCTCCATTGCATTCTCAGTTTCAGTTATACTGTCCCATAGCTCATCTAAAAGGCGGTCTGACCTGGTTTGTATTAAATTACTAATCCTTTATGCTAGTCGCCCACCACCCTCTCCCTCTTGGTAGAGTAAGCAGAAGAAAAACTAATACTAAAATGTGTAGGGAAATGTCTTTATGGGAATGAAAGTAGGACACTGATAGAAAATAAATATTTTTATAACCAGCATTGCCTGATCAAGTATTCATTCATAGGATTGTTTTAAAAGAGAAAAGGGGGAAAAAGGCAGGGCCAGCCCCTTTATGTTTTCATTTCCTGTCTCAGGGCACAGGGTTTAAGTGTGAAGTGCTGTTTTTATAACTTTCCTGTCTGACAATTCTTGGAGCAGCCAGTGCCAAAAATTTCAGCTTTAAGCAAAAAGACTGAGAGTGCCTGAGCCCACGCTGTGATACTCAGATATTTCTGTTAAGTGAAAAGCTGACTATAAAGTAAAAGTTGGCTATATTTAAGATTATGAATAGAGAGATTAGAAAGTTAATCTCATTTCCAGAGGGGTGAATGTGTGTTTAAACTCCTAAGCCTTTCTTTTTTTTTTTTGGCAGCACGGGGGATTGAACTCGCAACCTCATGCTTGCCAGGCAGGCGCTTACACCACTGAGCTAAATCCCCAGCCATATTTCTTGTCAGAGATAGCCACTGTTTTGACTTCTGTCATCATTATATTGTATTAATTTTTCACGTTCTAGAACTTCATATACATGGAATCACATAGTACTCACAGTATGTGCAATTGCTCTTTGGGAGCTGTCTATATCCCTGTGTCTTTGAGAGTCATCCATGTGTCTGAGTAAAACAGTGATTCTTTTGTTGCTAATATTGCATTGCTTGAACATATTAGTTTATTCTGCAGATAGATGTTGCTTCCTGATCTCAGCTTTTATTGAGAATCCTGTTGTAAGCTGGGCCTGGTGGCGCACGCCTGTAATCCCAGCACTGGGGAGACTGAGGCAGGAGGATCGTTGCGGGTTCAAGACCAGCCTGGGCTACAAAGTGAGCTCAAGGCCAGCCTGAACTGCATAACAAGACCTTGTCTCAAAAAGACCAAAAAAAAATTCTGTTGTAATAACTGAGATCCCATCCTATTACAAAGTTTTGCACAGCAGAAGAAATCACCAAGAGAGTGAAAAGATAACCCACAGAGTAGGAGCCAATTGTCCTTCAAAGGACTTATGTCTAGAAAATATAAAGAATTGAGAAAATCAGATCCCCCAAATTTAAAGACCCAGTCCAAAAATAGGCATCTGAGATGAATACACAATTCACAGATGAAGAAATACAAATGGCAAATACATGAAAAAAAAAGTTCAGCATCACTAGTTATTAGACAGATGCAGACTAAAACAACTCTGAGATTCCATCTCACTCCAGAAAGAATGACTGTCATCAAGAAATCAACCAATAACAAATGCTGGAGGGAAAAAGGAACCCTTCTCCATTGTGGGTGGGAGTGTAGATTGGTGCAACCACTGTGGAAAATAGTGTGGAGATTCCTCAGAAAACTAGGACTAGAGGTCCCATTTGACCTGGCTGTTCCCCTTCTGGATATCTTCCTGGAAGAATTAGAAACATCATACCATGGTAATATATGTGCATCCATGTTTATAGCAGCACAGTTTGTAATAGCTAAATTGTGGAAAAATCCAAGTGTCCATCAACTGAGGAATGGATAAGGAAGATGTGGGATCTTTAATATAATAGAGTACTACTTGACTGTGCAACTTGAGACCATACTCTTAAGTGAAATAAATTGGACTCAGCATGTATAAACATCACATTGTTTCCCTGGTGTGCGAAACTCAAAGAGTAAATAAGGACCGAAATGTACAATAGATATTGTAAAATGGGAAGAAATTGTTCAAATGGAAAGAAGAACTAGGGTGGGGGAAGGGGGTAAAGGAAGGAAGGGAAAGGGGGGAAAAAGATTACCAAAAAAAGGAGCCAAGCGTGGTGGTGCATGCCTGTAACCCCAGCACTTGGGAGGCCGCCCTGGGCTACACAGTGAATCCAAGCCAGACTGAACTGCATAACAAGACCTGTCTCAAAAAAATCAATACATTTTTAAACAGGATAAAATGGAAACAAAGCTTTGTAAATAGGGAGGAGAAGATGAGTTAAAAGGAGGAGAGGAGACTGGGAAAAATAGAGAAATCAAATTTACCATGACAGGTCTAAATTCCCTATGATGAATATGATCATTATGTATATCTAAAATATACCAATAAATTTAATTATTTTTATATATATATATATATATATATATATATATATATATATATTATATATCTCCTGTTGTAGTCAGGCATGGTGGTGCATACCTGTAATCACAACACTTGGGAGGCTGAGACAAGAGAATCAATGCAACTTTGAGGCCAGCCTCAAATGAGTTCAAGACCAGCCTGAACTACATAGTGAGACTCTGTCTCAAATAAAAAGTCCTGTTGTGACATTTTTACCATGTCTTCTGGTACACAATTCTTTTGGGTGTATATAACTAGGATTGGAATTGCTGGGTCATAGGGTTTTAGGTTCAACATTCATTGTCATCTTTACAAGGCATCAGTCTATGACCCCACAAACAATTGAGAGTATCACTTGTTCCATATCTTTGCCAACACTCGATGTAGTCATGTGTGTGTCTCTGTATGTGTGTGTGTTTTGCTGGAGCTCTGACTCAGGGCTTCTTACACACTAAAGACATGCCTTATCCCCTGAGCCACTTCCCTAGCGCCTTTCAACCTACTTTTAAAACAAATTTCTGTTAGAAGAAACTAAAGAAAAAGAATAAAGAATGTTGTCTATTTTCACTCCAAATTATGAGCCATATCATTTGAAACTTAATGAATTTTTTTCACTTCTTACTTTCTCCTTACCTTCCCAACTCAACTCAGAATTTTGAGGATACTAAATTCCTTTAAAGGAGAAGGATGTACAATGACCGCAGGGAGAAAAAAGCCCAAATAAATGAAAAGGTGATGAACCTGTGTACATCGGTCAGTGGCTTTAATATTATTAAGATGACAACACTAAGTTGATCTATAGATCCAACAATACCCTATCAAAAGCCCAGCTGTCTTTTTGGTGGGGGAAATTGACAAGCTGACTCTAAAATTCTTAGGGAAGTCAGGCATGGTGGCACATGCCTGTAATCCCAGCACCCAAGGGGGCTGAGGCAGGAGATTTGCCAAGAGAGCAAGGTCAACCTGAGCTGCATAGTGAGTTCACGATCAGTCTAAACTACACAGTGAAACGCTGTCAATAAGATAGATAGATAGATAGATAGATAGATAGATAGATAGATAGATGAGTCGATCGATCATGTGGAAATGCAAGAGACCCAGAACAGTCCAACAACCTTGAAAAAGATCTAAGTTGGAGGAGCTACATGTCCCAAAGCTATAGTATCAAGACAGTATAGCATAAATATGCATATATAGACCATGAACAGAAATGAGAGTTAAGAAGTGAACTTTTTTTAAATTTATGGTCAATTTATATTCAATCTGCGTAACTCTGTACTAGGCAGTGTTTTTTTAGTTATGAAACCAAAGAAAACAAGCAACCAAGGGGAAAAATGGTAATTGAACATTATCAAATTTAAAGATTTTGTATTTCAAAGAGCAATCTTTTTTTTTCTTTTTTTTTTTCTCTTTTTGTCTTTTTTGAGACAGGGTCTCATTATGCAGTTCAGGCTGGCCTTGGGCTCACTTTGTAGCCCAGACTGGTCTCAAATTTGCAGTGATCCTCCTGCCTCAGCCTCCCTAGTGCTGGGATTACAGGAGTGTGCCACCATGCCTGACTTCAGAGAGCAATCTATTATGAAAGTGAAGAAGAAGAAAAGTAAAAGATAGCTCTCAGAATTGGAGGAAAGTTTGCAATTCACTTACCTCATTAGGATCTAGTTCCCAAGATGTATAAGAAACTAATACAAGCTGGCCATAGTGACACACATGTCATCCTACAACTCTGGGAGACTGAAGCAAGAGGATTGCCTACATGGTTTACTAATTTAGTGAGATCTTCTCTCAAAGTAAAAAAGGGCCACGTGTATAAATCAAGCACTCAGTAGGCTAAGGCAGGAGGATTGCTGTGAGCTGGAGACCAGCACTCCATACAAAGACCCTGACTCCAAAAAAAGGTGGGGTGGGGTGGGAATAAAGGCTAGGGAGATACCTCAGTTTGGAAAAAAGGAAGAGGAAGTACACTAACTCCTACTTTTACAACTCAACAGAATACTAAGTGAAACAAGTCAATCACAGAAGGTTAAGTATTGCTTGGTATCTCTGAGAGAAAGTACAAACACTAAAGAGCAAAATAACCATGTTAAGAAACAGGGAGATACTGTAGTCTCAGTATAGGTAAGAGGAGATCTGGGGAAGGAGGAAGAGATGGGAACAGTAAAAGTGATCAAGATTCTATATGTATATTTATCAAACCCCCAGGGTAGCCTGTAATCCCAGCACTTGGAAGGCTGAGGCAGGAGGGCCTTTCTGAGTTCATGGCTAGCCTGTGCTTCCAGTGACTTCCAGGCCAGTCTCATAATGAGAACCTGTCCCCCGCCCCCCCCAAAGTATATGTAATTGCTGCATATTGCAAAGTACTCCTTTTAAAAAGGAAGATATAAATGCCGAGCGTGGTGGCATACTCCTGTAATCCCAGGCTGAGGCAGGAGGATTGTTGCGAGTTCAAGACCAGCCTGGGCTACAAAGTGAGCCCAAGGTCAGCCTGAACTGCATAGCGAGACCCTGTCTCAAAAAGACAAAAAAAAAAAAAAAAAGGAAAATATAAATATGAAAGTTTGCCTATGCCATTGGTACCTCAGTGTTACTGTTTTTCTAGTAAGACAAAAGATGTTAATGGATGAGTAGTTTTTCCTAGACTAAAACCTCAGTATTCAGATTTAATTGCAGTGTTGGCACTTTGCAATAAGTAAGTGGATTTTGGGTTGCAGTTTGGCATTTGATCTCTAAAAGCTTTTCCATTACTGGCATAGGGCATGGGTGAAAATAGAATAAGAATGACTGGTAATTGGTACAGAGTTTCTTTGAGTAGTGATGAATTAAGAGTGGTAATAGTTGCATAACTGTAATATACCAAAAATTTTAACAGCTCAAATTTTATGGAATATGCATTATATCTCAGTAATAATAACACAATGAGGAAGAAAACTCAGAAGAATAAAGTAATGAGGGAGCAAAAGTTTTTATTCGAGCTACAATAATCTGTAACAGATTAGTGGGACAGAAGCAAAATTCCAAGAAGGAATGCAAAAATGTGCAAGGAAAAGTTTTACTTAAAATGGGGTCTTAGCTGGGCGTGGTGGCTCACGCCTGTAATCCCAGCACTCGGGAGACTGAGGCAGGAGGATCACTGCAAGTTCGAGACCAGCCTGGGCTACAAAGTGAGCTCAAGGCCAGCCTGAGCTGCATAGTGAGACCCTATCTCAAAAAGACCAAAAAAAAAAAAGATGAGGTCTAGGGCTTATTGGTAGAGCAAGTGCTTAGGATGTGCAGGACCCCGAGTTCAATTCCCAGTACCACAGGAGAGAAACACACTACATCATCATAAGTTATTGCCTTTCTATGTATATATAGTTAACAAATTACCTAATATTTTTTCTTGAGTTTTTTCACAAGCAACTTTGTACTATAAATATATGGAATTGCCCCACATTTATATCTTCCCAAGTAAACATGGTAATTGAACCTAAGGGAGATAAAAACATACTTAAGATCTTACAGCTAACGAGTGGCAATGATTCCCAATTCAGGCTTATGGCTGTATAGGAAAAGAAGCCCATGGTCCATATGAGGAAAGAATCCTGAGGGCCAGCAGTAGCCCTTAATCCCACCTTCTGAGGAAGGGTATGGAAAGTCTAGTGGCATTTTGTTAAAGTCACAGATGCGGCAGAGTACAGGGTGGGATTCATCGCCTACAGGCCGATGATTCTAAGTGTTCTGACAAGGTAGTTACAGCTGAATAGAGATTGAGCTAGCTATTCCACCATTAATATATATGTGTCAGGTCAGAGAAAACTAAGTTGATTTAAATTCATATAAATCACCATATTCTTCATTTGTTTATGGTAAATTATAACTTATCAGGAGGGAAGACAGGTTAACAGTTGAGTTAGAGATGTAATAAATGAAACAAAGCAATTTCCCTGATTAGATACTGGTTTACTGGAAAAAGGGAAAGGAACAAATATCTATTCAGCTTGATATTTTACATACTTTCTTTGCCTTTAAAAGGAGTCAGTACTAGGCCGGGGATTTAGCTCAGTGGCATAAGCGCCTGCCTGGCAAGCGTGAGATTGTGAGTTCGATCCCCAGCACAAAAAAAAAAAAAAAAAAAAAAGAGTGAGTACTTAGTAAGCCCTTCCATAGTTTGGGAATATAGTGTGTGCACGCTTTGACCTATCTGATATTATAAACACTTGTACAACAAGTCTTGAGATAGTAGCTCTAGTTTTAGGTTTCATTAGAGACACGTTCTTAACGTAGGTGGGGTAAGCACTGAGGGCATCCAAGTTTATTTCTGTCATTGGTGGAGAATATACTTTGTCATGTTCTGGTTTAAAATGTCCTGGGAAAGGCATTTTTTAAAAAATGCTTTTGAGCCGGGCGTGGTGGCTCACGCCTTTAATCCCAGCACTTGGGAGGCATTGGGAGGCAGAGACAGGCAGATCATTGTGAGTTCGAGACCAGCCTGGGGCTACAAAGTGAGCTCAAGGCCAGCCTGAACGGCATAGTGAGACCCTGTCTCAAAAACGGGGCTGGGGATCTAGCTCAGCGGTCTAAGCGCCTGCCCGGCAAGCGCAAGGTTGTGAGTTCAATCCCTGGTGCCGCAAAAAAAAATGCTTTTGAAGAGAAAAACCACAGGAGTGAAACATGTTTCTTTTCTCTCTGCAGTGAAAATCAACCAGAGTAAAATAAAATATTAGAAAAGGCAAACTTCCAAATAGTAAAAAGAAGATCTTTGGAAGAGATCATTAAAGTCTAACAGTTAAATTCAGTCCTTAGACATAAAACATTAAATAATAAGCCTGTGAAACACTTATATTGTTAATACTATAAACTAAAACAAGATGAGTAGCATTTCTCCATATTTTATCCTACTTGATGTCCCGTAATTCCTAGTTCTTATGAAAACTTCGTGTTATAGTTTCGATCTAAATGTTCCCCAGAAGCCTCCATGCGTTGGAAAGGTGATTAGGTCGTTGGGGCACTGTAGCTGTCTTGTCAGGAGGTGGGGCCTGGCTAGCGTGGGCACTGGGCTGCAACCTGGAAGGGAGTTCTCATCCCGACTCCGCCCTTCCCTTTCTGCTTCCTGGCTGCCATGCAGTGGACGGCTGTCCTCCTCCAGGCCCTTCCGCCATGCTGTTCTGCCATGGAGCCAGCCAGCTTCACCTAACCCTACTGGAAACGGAGCCAAATGGACCTCTCCTCCTGTCAGTTGTGGGTGTTGAGTGTTTTGTCCCAGTGATGGAAAGTGACTAACACATTACCTGAAACCATTCTTGGAGCTATCCGTTCTATTTGGGGGACACCAGACAAA
>RJWT010045695.1:0-11577 GCA_004365215.1 Cuniculus paca
ACAGAGTGTGTTTACAGACGGGGAGCTGGGCCTCAGGATGGGATTTTTCACATGAGAGCACAGAGCTGACTGGGGCACGGGTGAGGGGAGCACTCATGACATGGAGCCCAGGACCCTCCACCACCCCACACTTCCAGGGCACTGCTGCGGATTCTGTGTGGTGTGGCCAGGCCTCTGCACCCGAGCTGCACGGAACCCTGGCCTCCCCTGCAGCGTGGGCCTCAACCACCTGGAAAATGTCACTAAGGCTCCAGGCTGTGCTCACTTGAGGAGTGCTGGACACCAGGCAGGCTGAGCGGTGGGGGTCAGAGAAATGTTCCATGGCATTTCCCAGGCTTCTCTACAGGAGGACACCTGCTTTTTTATTTTACGGAAGTGAAGTGTGTGATCTGCTCAGTAACCCCAAACTGAACCCCCGGTGTCTTTGAATGTGCTCTGGGCTTTTGGGTGAATTGCTTTACCCTGCCTCGGTCTCCCCAAGGTTTTGGATTAAGTGGTTGACCACAGTGATTCTGGGAAGACAGGAAGCATTCCAATGGCTGGCCTGAGTCACAGGCCTCCTCTTGCTGTAGGCCTCCTCTTTGCAGGGCCTCCAGCTGGGTGGGCTGGTCTGTATGGAGCGTCGGCTGGCAACCGTGGTGACTGAGGCACTGAGTCACCACCCTGGGGTCTTGGGAGCAGGCCAGTCTTAGTTTTCCCAGATATGAAATGGGTATGAGCCTTTTACTGCTGTGGGAGGGCCTGGAGGGCTATAATTATGGGAGACACTCATATCCCTGGGAGCCCAAAGATGGGTCGTCCCAAGAAAGCTGATGGGTAGGCGTGGCTTTCATCTGGTTTGGGGAGTAAGGTAATTCCTTCAGAGGACAGGTCTAGGAGGGGTGGCAGGAAGGATGGAATGGAGACTCAGTGCCTGGTGCCCTTGGGAAGCCATCTTAGCACACACCAGAGCCTTTTCACCATTCAATCAAGTTGTTGCTTCTGTTCATACCAAAAGGGCCTTTTTAAAACACAATTAGGCTCTGTTTTATTATGTGTGACAGACGAGGCCATTAACCATTCCGACTATTAAATCAGACTTCATTAAAAAAAATGGAAGTAACTGTAAATTGCCTTGGGTCACGATCGTTTAGAGCTGAGACATTTCAAAGGAAAACATTAGGGAGCTCAGGACTGTGATGAAGTTAATCAATCTGACATCCCAGGCGGGGCAGGCGGGTGTGTGCGCCCCAAGAGCTGATGCAGCCTCTCCCCAGAGCTGGCTCAGCCTCTCCCTTCTCTGAAGGGAGCCACCAAGGCACCGAAGGTTAACTTGAAAATTTTGGGGAAAGGGAAATCTCTTTTTCCCAGAGAGATTTTGTTTTTCTTTCCGAAAAATTATCTAAATGTATCAAATGTGATTCAAAGTCAAGCATAACACATTTTTTTGTTTTTGTAGCAAAAAGTTACTTTATAGCTGTAAGGAGCAGTGCTATGGAAGCGTATTACATCTGTCTTACTCTCCAAAAGATACTGGGGGGAGGCTTCTCAAAGTTCCCAAGTTTTGGACGCCTCATGCCCCTCTACACGGCTTCTTGGTGGGAGGCCTAAGGCAGAGGGGCTCCTGGGAGTTTAAGTGAGTTGATGCCCCTCTCCTGGGCTGGAAAGAAGAGGATAGAGAGGACAGTACAGCCAGGGGGTGCTTATAAAAAGACAAGAGGAGGCTCAGCCTTGCGCCCCTTTTTCACCAGTCCTTGCCGAGCTGCAGAGAGCAAGCACAACGCTCTTCCTATGGCAGGAGCAGGCCTGGCCTGAGCACAGGGGCTCCGCGGGGTGGGGATTGGCGCTGTATCTGGGACATGTGCTGGCCTTGAGGTGGCACCAGGTAGTGTGTGTGTGCGTGTGTGTGCGTGTGTGGGTGCTCAAGGCTGATCCAGGCAGGGTGGGGATGGGGACAGGTCCAGCCCAACTGGCTGGGAGAGGGGGCCCTGTCCAAGCAGTTTTCCCTGATGCTGTAGGAAGGTAAAGATGAGGAGCTGCCCTGAGGCGTTGCCACTTGTCGCCCCACCCCGTCTGCAGGTGGAGAAGTGCCAGGCTGCTGAGCTCTAGCTTGTTGCTTCCCTTCAGGTGTGGGTGCACGGGGCTCACCTCCCCACAAAGTCTCTCAGTTCAACTCTGGCTGCCCGCTCTGTGCTTGGGCACCATTGGGCCAACCCAGCCTGCCTTCTTGCTCTGCTAGCCCTGTCGGAAAGCTGCTGAATCAAGTGTCCCCTGCCAGCAAGCCCCTCCCTTCCCTCCTCTCTTCCCTTCCTACTTTCCTGCTGAACTGTTCTAGATGATTCCTGAGGAGGGAGGCCTGATGCCTGCGCTGGCTCTTCAGGAATGGTCCCCACCCACCTCTCTGGCCTCCCTTCTGCCTCTGCTCCAAACCTTAGTGTCTAGCACCAAAGCTTCCTCCAGCCACGTTCACCTTGGGTTTTCCTTTTTCCTAAGCTGCTTGTTCCTCTCTTCTCCACTCAGAGAAATCCCATTGGTGCAGTAATAACAGCCTTAGGTCACCTCCACCAGGAATCCCTGCTCAGATCTCCTGGGGCGGGTGAGCCCCAGCATCTGCCCTCCTTCTCCCTCCTTCCCTTCCTCCCACTCTCCCATCTTTGTTTCCTACCCTTTTCCTACACACAGGTCCTGGGTATCAACTGTGCCAAGCTCTGTAAGTTGAGAACTCCACAGTGGACGAGGTGAGGTCCTTCATTCCTGGAGTTGCCAAGACATGGTTACACTTGATGTTGCTGCTGTGAAAGCATCAAGCAGGTTGAGGGGAGAAGGAGAGATGGGGAGCTGCCAGGAAAGGCTTCTGTGACACAGAGTTGGAGCAGGGATGGGAGGAAGTGGGGAGCAGAGCCAGGCAGAGTTGGCACCGAAAGCAGGCAGCCCAGGCATCCTCAGTGCCTTAGTCCCAGGACCCAGGATGGGGACAGCTTGGGCCTGCTTTGCTCTGTTATTTCAACTGTAGTTATTGCAGCCTTTCTTTCCTCTGGTGAGAAAAGGAGAGAAAAGAAGGAAAGATGCATGCAAATTTTGTACTCAAGAGATTTCCCACCAATTAGGGAGAAAGGACATCCCTGCCCATAATGTTATGTTTTAAAAAACCTTATTTTAAGTACATAAATGTATCATTAGGTGGCATCTTAGAATCCATTAATTCCACCTTTCATCTAGGGAGAGAATCAAATCTGTCCAAACCCTTAGACACCTTTGCATTTATTTTGAGAACACTCCAGAACACTTCTCTGACTCAGGCCACTTCAGGCTTATAAATTGTTCTGGATATTTCGCAATCCTTCCTTGTTTATAACCGCAAACTCTAGGCCTTTACTAAGCAGTCATAGACCTCCCAGCACCTTCTTTTGTTGTCTTTCTGGTAAACACCATGGAAAGAAATTCATTCATTCTCATGGTCTGTCTGTCTGTCTGTCTGTCTCTCCTCCCTAGCCCTCTTTCCTTACTTGGAGGAAATAAGCTCACTGTGGTAACTTTACTTTTCATTGTCTGTCTCTCCTCACTAGAAAGTAAGGCACCTGAGGGTGCGAGCGGGCCATTCCCATATGCTACAGTTTAGAGATTGGTGTCTTCCCAGAGGCTTGTGTATTGGGAGCTTGGATCCCCGGGTGGCAGTATTGGGAGATATTGAGGACCTTTAAGACATGTGACCTAGCAGGAGGTCATTAGGTCACTGGGGATGTGCCCTTAGAAGGGATTCTGAGGAAGGTAGCTACTTGTTTTGAGGAGTGAGCTCTGTTGCATACCCTTGCTCCCTTCAGTAGCTTAGCCACTCAGTGGCAGCCAAAGAAGGCTTTTGCCAGAGCTGAGCAATGTGATGCCCTTGAACCTCCAAAACTGTGAGCTAAGTAAAGCTTCTTTCTTTATAAAGTTGGCCCAGGTCAGGTATTTTGTCATAGTGAAGAAAAGCTAGCTAATACACATGCTTATAACAGTGCTAGCTCTCAAGAAATACATAGTAAGTTAATGAGTATATATTGTTCATTCAAGAAAAATTATATTATCTCCCCAAACTTAATATGCTCTCAAAAGATGGAGAACATTAACTTACTACATGGTTGATAATGGGGGTCATATTTCCTTTGTTTCTCGATTCCCAGCATGGCGCTTTGTATAGACACAGTGTCCAACAAATGTCTGAATGAGAGACTGGGCAGAAGAGAGCCATCAATACTGTGACAGTGACTGGCAACCTCTGTGGTATCAGACATAAGAGGCAATGGGTACATGCCTGTAGGATGACAGAAGGAACAAATGTGTGGACACAGGAAGAAATGAATGAATTTCTCAACTTGCACAAGGTGACTGCTACCAGGTGACCACTAATGGCTTGATGGCCATGACAAGGTGGACAGAACTGTAGGTACGGGTCGCAGTGCTCTGTGACTCCTCTCCAGCCATCAACAGACCACTGGGGAGCTTCTGCTCTTGTGCTCCTGATTGTGCCAGTGCTGAGGGTGCGAAGTGTGTGCTTAGGTCACATTTTTGAAGGCCTGGGCCTGAGGTTTGGAGGGCTCTGGAGTAAGAACATGGGTCTATATTATTACCTTGTTTGGGTCAATACTGGATGTGTGACTTTCCACAAACATGGCCTCTGCATTTTGATTTAGTAAGAAGTCTAAAATATGAATCCTTACAAATGTAAGTCTGGTGCAGCAATATTGAAATTATTCTGTCCTGAGACTATGACGGAAGCCAGGGGGTTGCATGATCTTATTCTTGTAGAAGCAAACAGGCCCACTGGGACTGATTCCATCCTTGTCTCTGCCACCAGACTGGAAGAGGTGTCCCAGCACTGCCAGGGGAAAGGTGGCTCCTTAATACACTCCCTCACCCTCCTGTACTTCCTGCATGTTGCTCACCAGCACCCACGTGCCCTGGAGACCATCACTGTTGTCAACTGTTGTGACTTTAATGCTGGCTCTGTTTATCCTTCCTGGAGACCAGAGATCTTCCTGAGGTTCATCTATACAAAGCTCCTCCCGTGTGATTCTCAGCCATTTCCTCCAAAGGCTGCTCCCTGGGGAGGAGCGAATCACCAGGACTAGTCACCATCCATCTGTTGGTGTGGGGGAAGGGAGCAGGAGGTTAAGGGTGGGGGTCCCACTATTGTTTGCTTTGGCCCTCTGCTCAGGGCTCAGTCAAAGCCAAGTTCTGCTCTGGCTTGTAGGATGTCTAAGCACTCACCCAAATTGGCAGGCCCCTGGTGTTCTCTGGCAGTGACCGCACTTTTCACAGCTTTCAGCCCTGACAGAGGCCACTGTCTTCCCAGGAGGAAGAGGCTTCCTGTTCACACCCACATGAGCCATTAACAATGCTGGATGCCAGGAGAGGGTATGCAAGGAACTGCCGTGTGCCCCAGAGAGAGCTAGCATCCTGGGGTTCTGCTTGCCACTGCTGGAACCTGTCCTAGACTGGGGACCCCAGTCTTGGACTTGCAGAGTTTTGACCTGGGAGCCAGAGATGAAGAGTCCACTCAAAACTCTGCAAGCCACTCCCCCTGCCTCCAGGCTTGTTTGTCTATTAAATGGGGATTGAAAACCAAAAATTTTAAAACATCACCCTGTTTTGCCCACCTCATGGAGAGGGAGCCTGTTGTGAAGCTCAAGTTAAGTGAAGCTGAAGATGTGGCTTTGAAGGCACAGGGCTCTGTGAAGACACAAGGGCGGGGCTGTGTTTACATTTCACGAGGGAAACCTGGGCTTCTCTGAGCAATGCTACCCAGGGAAGGGACTGCCAGTTAGGGTATATGTCAGCTTTTTTTGGAGGGGATAATGACAAATCGAAGCCAAGATTAGTTTTCTTAAGCAATCAAGAAAAGGGAAGAGATTTATAGTAGCAGTTAACAAAATGCCTCCTACTTTTTTTTTTCTACTGCCATATTATATAAAAACACACAGATAACTGAGGAGAGTATGTGTAATTGTAAAAGAGATAGAAAATAAACACTGAAGTATTGAATTGAGCCCATCCTATATCGTCCTCTGATTGCTTTGTTATGGAATTGTGGCAGTTTTACACCACTTTGGGGAAGATTAGGGACAATTCTTCACTCTCAGGGTTTTCATTTGAGTCCTTCTGACTATGTCTCTCGTTTGAAGAGACAGCCTAGAGGGAGATGGGTCCTGTCTCTTCAGTGTTACTGGGACTCCCAACTTGACTCCAAAGATCCACGTATCCTCCTGCCCTTTCTCCAGTCCCTTTCTCCTGTTCACTGAAGGGCTCTCCCTCTTAGTTGTACTCCCTGCCTGTCCTTTTTGTTGCTCTTCAATTTTCTTTGCAGGCTTTCCCACCTCCTCTATTTGAATACTAGATGCTATGGATGTTCAACCTTTGTGTCTTTAAAACTTTTTAGTATGGGGAATTTCAGATATATACAAAAACAGAACAGCACAGCTTCTATGTAGTTGTCATCCAGCATCAATGATTACCAACTTGTGACCTAAATATTCATCTTATCTGTGCCTTCATACCTCCTTTCCCCTATCCCCGGTTTACTTTTAAGTAAATTCCACGTTTAACATTACTTTATATGCAAATATTTCAGAACATTTAAAAATAAAGAGCCACTTAAAAAGCATTCCTCATTATCATTAACATACTTGCAGATTTGGATTCTCCCTCTTTAGGAACGTCATTGATTCTCATGGTCTTACATATCCTGCAAAGGCCAACAGCTCTCAGGTCTCAAATTTTCTATCCAGACTTTCCCTTCCACCCCCAGATGCTAGTTCTAATTCTTGTTTGGCATTTCCACATGCCAGGTTCAGAAGCAAATCAGACTCCACACATCCAGAATACATCTCATGATTACTGTCCCCGCCCTTCTCCTTCTCTAAGCTGCACCAGATCCCTTACCCCTCGTCTACTCCATCACCAGTCCTGTGAATTCTTCCGCTTAAGACATACACAGAACCCATTCATCTCTGTCTCCACAGTCATGCCGTTTCAGCTCTCCTGTTTGCAGAGCCTCTTAATGGGTTTGTTTCTCTCACTTGCACTCTCCGCTAACAGCGCTTTACACACCAGTAGTCCATGCTGCGTATTAAAACATCAGAATAGAGCTGGATACGGTGGCACATGCCTGCAACCCCAGCACTCCAGGAGGCTGAAACAGGAGGATTACAAGTTTGAGCCCAGGCTGGACAACTTTGAATCCCTGTCTCAAAAAAAAAAAAAAAAAAAAAAAAAAAAAAAAAAAAAAGAACTGAAGATACAGTTCAGTAGTTCAGTGCTCAGGACTTGGGTTTAATCCCTCGCACTAAGAAAAAAAAAGTTAAAATATCTGACTGAAAATAATTATTGTTCTCCACCACTCCCCACTTCAGTGCACTTTTCCCCACTCCAGGCTTCCAGACTCCCTTTGCCTGGGAGGCCAAGCCTGGCCAAGAAAGGGGCACTGTGGACCCTGCTGTAGTTTGAGTCCACACACCCACATATTTATAAATCTATATGGCATTGTGATGCAGACTTAGGAACACCCTTGCAAGAATCAAAGGGAAGTCCAGAGAAAGTCCTGCCCTCCAACAGGCAGAATATTTTTAAAGAACTATGTTACCCTGTCTCTGGAGGAGGTGAGCAGTGACGAAAGGGACACGAGGAGAGATTCGTGGTGCTGGGAATGTTCTATGCTAGAGTTGGGTGTTACTTACACAAATATGCTTACTTTGTATTTTCTCTCCATCCATTATAGTTTAATAGTTTGCTTAAAATATATAACACAAGCTGGGTGTAGTGGCAAATGCATATAATTACAGTATTCTGGGAAGCTGAGGCAGGAGGATCACAGTTTTGAACCCAGCCTGGACACTTTAGCAAGAGTGAGACCCTGTCTCAAAATAAACATGAAATTAAAATTAAAATAAAAAGGGCTATGGATGTAGCTCAGTGCAAAAGCGCTGGGATCAATCCCCAGTACTAGAAAATAAAGTAACACAGAATTTCTCATGGTTTTTGCTCAAGAGGCTGCAGTTAATGTGATCCTATGTTTCTCAGTCTCGCAGTCAGACCAGAGTAGAGGGCTCCAGTACTTTTCACACAAGCTTCACAGAGCCTGTCCATGCCATTGGTCACCACTAGGGGTGTTTTGTC
The DNA here is from genome assembly GCA_004365215.1 of Cuniculus paca. NCBI lineage: Eukaryota > Metazoa > Chordata > Mammalia > Rodentia > Cuniculidae > Cuniculus > Cuniculus paca. The sequence continues at coordinate 8,131 of RJWT010045695.1, forward strand.
GACTCCAATCATTCAGTTGATGGATTGAGTGAAACTGATCCCTTCCTCCTTCAGCCTCCTCAACATCAGTCTCCCGGTGCTACTCAGGTAACTGTGGAATTTTTTGCAGGGCTTAGGAAAATCCTAATAGTTACTAAGAGCCAGAACAAAGATTCAGCTTATGGTTACTTTGCATTTTCCCTTGAATATCACCAGCAGAGATACTTAAAGAATTAAGCATTCAAATAAAACCATGAAAAGATGCTTAACTTCACTGATGAAAATGTGAGATGCAAATTAAAAGCCTAGCAACGTACCATCTCATATAGCAAAAGTTTTTAAGAAGGTCTAATAATATCAAGAGTAGTCAGGGACGTGGTGAGTTTGCACTTATACAGGTGGAGTATAAATTAGCAGAACTATTCTTGACAGAAGTTTGGCAAAAGCTAGAAGAGTTGAAGATGCTTCTATCCCATGCCCAGGCGTCCCACTTTTAGGTCTATGCCACCCAAGAGAACAAGATGCTTGTTGGTACAAGATTTTACTTGCAAAATTATTTGCAACATTAAAAAAAGGAAACAACCAGAACATAAATTTAAAAACTGTGGTCTAACCATAAAGTAGTTAAGATGAATGAATGACAGCCACATATATCAATATGTATATATCTCAGAGTCATAAAGTTGAATGGATAAACAAGTTGCAGAAAAAATGTGCAGTAGGGTACCATTTGTATAAAGTTTTAAAACCTGCAAGTTAATGCCACAAAATGCTTATGGATATGCTCTTAGTATATTTTTTCCTTGATAAAACATAATTCATGGGCTGGGTAATTTATAAAGAACAGAAATTTATTTGGCTCACAATTCTGGAGACCAGGAAGTTGAAGATCAAGGGGCTGCATATGGCCAGTGCCTTCTTGATACATCCCACTGTGGCAGACAGGTGTCTGAATGTGTGTGAGACAGAGGCAACGGTGGCCAAATTCATCTTTTCCCTTAGGGGCCCACTCTCACGACCCTGTCTCTGGTAGTATTTGATTTGCTCTCTTATTTCTCATATGTATCTTCTTAAGGGTCTCGTCTGTCAAGACAAATACAATGACAATTAATTTTTAACATGAGTTTTGGAGAGGTTATTGAAATCAAAGCAGATACAAAAATATGTATTAAAACTATAAAAATCCACATGAGAATGATAAACAACAAGTTCATGAGTGCTTTTTCTGGAGGAAAAGGGATGATGGTAGGAGTGGTGTATAAGGGACTTCAACTCTGTGGTTGCATCATTTCTTAAAAGTGAAAATCTGGAGGAAATAAGGGTTACTGTTCAACTTGATACAGCTGGGTTGGGGCAGACTTTTTTTTCTATGCTTGTTGGTTTGTTTGATATGCTTTCCACTCAAATTAATCAAATAATGAAAAAAGCTACCTAGTCCTCTCCAAGGGGAGTGCATGAAGAATTCTAGATGGTGCACCTGTTTTAGTCTTTCCTTCCCAGCACTGGTCCCCTTCTTCCAGGCACTTGGCTGGGAAATGCTGAGGCACAACAATGGAAAATTCCACCCTCTTCCAGGCCAAGTGTCTCTCCCCAAGCCCGCTCCTCAACACCGAATCACACCCTAAGTACTTTGGTCTGGGTCAGCCTGACCAGCTTTGGCCTGATGCAAGGAAACAGTGTTTTGAAGCCAGGCTGGCTAGGTCCAAGTACCTGACTGCACGAACTTGGACAGATTGCTCCAGTTCTGAATCACAGAATAGAAGGAGCACAGGCAGAGGAGAGGATGACCCATGAGTCCTGAAGGGTGAACTGGGACAGCTCAGGAGACCTGTGATGATAATCCTGTCCAGAGCCAGACCACAGCAGCAGGGAAGGGCAACCTCTGTCCATCTGTCCCAGATCACACAGGGGTAGAAACAGAAATGACTGATGTTAAAACATAGTACTCGGAGCAAATCCTCTGCCTAGCTAATCAAGCCAGTGTCATTGAAAGCAAATTGGCTGCTGAGCCTTGTGTAGGGTAGGAGTGAAACCAAAGCCCTCTCCAGCTAGTTGTGGACTGAGAGGCCCTGCCTCTGTGGAAACCCTTCTGGAACTGTCTTTACATCAAGCATTGCAGGGAAACACAGATGCCCACATGGGCTCTCTGCTCAGGCTCCCAGGTGGCCAGGAACTTCTTATCTGAACGTTCCTCCTTCAGATTCTGGGAAGACCACATAACCTCTTCCATCCTGTCTTCATCGAAGCCTCCAAGTGCATTTCCTCAGGCCTGCCGATGTGGCAGGGTTGGGGACTGACATAGGTGGATCTACATTCTCCCCAGCTTTATACTCTGAAATCCTAACTGCCTCGTACCTAAGAACGTGAGGTGTTATTTGTAAATTAGATCGCTGTAAATATATTGGTTAAGAGAGGCTGCTTTCGTGGGCCCCAAGACAGCATGACTGATGTCCTTATACAAAAGAGAGAGTGCCTAGGGCCATGGCTTGCTCAAGGTCACATAGCTACTAAGATCACTGAACAAATCTGGCTTCTCTGACAGTGTCGCAGGATGGTTTGGATACTTTCTTGAGGGAGTCAGTATTTATTTAAGAGCTAGGAATAAACACTTGTTGCAATTTCTTTTTCAATTAAGTGTGATATGTCACAACTGCTTTCTGGGTGGTCTGTTCTTGAACTTGATCTAGATGGTGTTTGCAAGAAAAAAAATAACACTTATCACCTGTAGGAGATCCTTGCTATAGGATCCTGCCTTGGCCCCACCAAAAAAGACTGCAGGCTTCAGACACACTGTCAGCCTGCCGGGTAATTATAACAAGTTGGGCATGTTTGGCTGCTTAATTTATGGCACCAATGGCATTTTGGCACAAACTTGGCCTTCTGATCCTGGAGTCTCTTCTGCCTTGTATCCTTGGGTGTGGAAGGCTCTAAACTCCTTCCTCTGGGAGCTCCCCCACCCCTCTTTGTGATGGTGCCAAGCTGCCTCCCACATTGTGGTATCAGAGCTGCTGGCTGGAATTTGGAAGCTGACCAATGAGGAGTGTATAGACCTGGGAATGACATGACCAGCCACCAAGAGGCCCATGACACAGTCCTATCTCTGTCCCTCTGTCCATAGCAGCGTGGCCTTTGCCAAGGTATTTCCCCACCTGAGGCCCAGTTTTCTCACCGATAAAGTGAGGCAATTTGAGGAGAAGAGCTCTTTCCAACCTGGAAGGAAAGTGGAGACAAGCCAAATGATAAAAAGTGCCAAGAGTGGGGCTGGTTTGCCTGTTATTTTTGCTGTTTTTAAAATCCCACCGTACACTCTGGGTTTTCTCCAGAATGAGCCTGAGAAGGCTACCCAAATGTCAAACACCTGTCAGTTCAGCTTATGCTCATCAGACCCTTTGATCAGCAGATTTATGTTGCAGTTTAAAAACACAGAAAATGTATTATTAGTTCTTAATTTGTACAAATAATTGGCAA
>RJWT010045696.1:0-11575 GCA_004365215.1 Cuniculus paca
AATAAATAAATAAATAAATGTAAAAATGAGAAATTAAAACATTTATAATATCATAAAAATTTAAACAACTTACCAGTCATATTTTCATCCAATGAGAGGGAAACTCCTACATCACAGATTTTAATTGTTTCAAAATCACCTTTAATTACAACATTTGAAGATTTTATGTCTCCATGAAGCAGTTTCTTTTCTTGGTGCAGATACTAAAATTATAAAAAATTTAACACCTAAGAGCAGAAAGACAAACTAATAAAACTAAAACCTTCAAATAAAAATGATCTGAATTCTTATCCTAAACTACAGACTTATTTGTCCATAACTTCAAATACTTTGAAGTCAGGCACAGGAACATCCCATGTTATTACTAAAGATTCTTTTAAAATGTCTGTCTGTCTGTCTGTCTGTCTGACACAGGGTCTCACTATGTAGTCCAGGCTGGCCTCAAACTTGCAGTGATGGTCCTGCCTCAGCCTCTCGAATGCCAGGAGTACAGGCATGCGCCACCATATCAGGTATTAAAGTTTCTCTTTATATAAATAAGTTAACTTTGTATTTTTAAACCCATATACTTTTATATCAAAAGTTGCTACAGCAGATGTCAAAATATACTGCAATTTTACTTGAGGATAGTATTTTTATAAATAATTTTGGAATCTTCACAATGAAAGTTTCCTCAAATTACTGAGATAATGCAGAGCTGATATGATTTAGGCTACATATAATTCAGAAGCAAACACAATCTAAGACTGTATTTGGTTAAACACTTTAACACCCCCTGCCCCTGAGACAGTATCTCACTATGTAATCTAAGGTGGCCTTGAACGCGCAGCAGTCCTCCTACCTCAGCCTTACAAGTGCTGGGATTATAGGCGTGCGCCACCATGCTCACCATTAACCCCTTTTTTGGATTAAGCAGGTAAAAATGGTCACTCACACTTTTTAAAATGTCCTACAAAATGATTATCTGTTCATTCTTCAGCATTTGAGAATTTCTGTATGAGCTCAGCTTGGAAATGATGCAGAGACCATATCTGGTATAGATCTGCTCTTTACACAGGGATACTGAGCTATGCTGAATGTAGTGCTACCCATCATTCAGTGAACAGGCCCATATGTTCACACTATAATTAACTAACTTCATTTTACATACATACTTCAGAACCTTAGCTATTAAATAATTCCAGTATTTCTATTTATTCTATGCATTTAAAATTGGTTTTTATAAGTGTATTAAAATATTATTTAGAAGAATTGCCTTTTTCCCAATTTGTTGCATAAATCAATTTCATTTGAACTTCACATGCAACTTTGACATCGACATCAACAACATCATCATCATCATCATCACCACCTGGTCCCCTTTTGAGTCATCCAGTAGTTTTCTGGAGCATTATTACTTCTGCCTGTGATTTAGTATATGGAACTGTTTTATCCCTTTTATCATGTCTACCCTAAGGCACAATCATTTTTTTCACATAACACTAAGCTTCAGTCATTGGACGACGTGCAAATGCATGCTCATGATGTCCAAACCTAACATCCCACAAAGTAATCATGAAGAGGGTTGCTTGTATCAACAGGGAGTTAGCTTACACTCCCAGGAACAACTACTAAATCTATGCTAAACTTATTAATACATTTAACTAAGTCTAACATGTGATCTCTATTACAAAACCACCTGAGTTAGGTTACTTCAGGCTTATCTGAGGGCCCCAAACAATATTCTGCGGATCAAAATAAAGAAATGAGCCGGGCATGGTGGTTCACGCCTGTTATCCCAGCACTCGGGAGGCTGAGACAGGTGGATCGTTGTGAGTTCCAGACCAGCCTGGGCTACAAAGTGAGCTCAAGGCCAGCCTGAACAGCATAGTGAGACCCTGTCTCAAAAACACCAGGGCTGGGGATCTAGCTCTGGGGTCTAAGCGCCTGCCCGGCAAGCGCAAGGTTGTGAGTTCAATCCCCGGTACCACAAAAAAAAAATAAAATAAAATAAAGAAATGATGCATTCTGCAATATGAGAATACAAAGACTTGAATTTAAAGAAACTCCCTCTTTTGGGAGAATATAAAATAAAACAAATCCCACTTTGTCATTAGGTAGTAAGTGTTCGGTTCCTTCAGAGTCCACAAAAGTTATTTAAAATATAATGGAGTAGTTACCTTTAACCCTCTTGCCATGTTTAAAGCAACTTTTAAAATTACAGCTGCTGGAAAAGGACCTTGGCCATGTTTATAACGCTCTTCTATGAAGTCATTTAGAGATTTTTCCCCTCCATACTCCATGGCAAGGCACATACTGCCATCACTGGCTTCAGTAAAAGCACGATAACCTTAAGAAAACATGGCACTTTTTAGCAGTGTAAGAAAGAACAACAGTACTCAAGCATTTTACAGTAATGTGACTGACAACATGAATCTGGACTAACACACTGAAACAGCTATTACTCAGTTTATCTCACTTGCTAGGTCTAATGTAAAATGCCTTGGGTTTTGCCATTGTATCCCAAGCTAAAATATTTTTACTATGTATTTCTCTAAATAGTACAGCCCTACTGATACTAAAAATTCAAACTGGAGTAAAGAAAAAAAAAAAAATAAATAAGCAAACTGAAAACAAGGAAACTCAGTGGACTAAATTATCTACATTAAGAACATTTTATATTCCTGAAATCTTCATAGTACCAGAACTGCAATGACTTATTCATCCACATGAAGTCTATATACGTAAGCATCCAAGAAGTATTTGAGGTGAATTTTTATTTTACACTGTTCACATTAATTTGATTCCTTGCATTCTCAAGCCCCATCCTCTTCATTTTTATTAGTGAAACTAGTTAAGAGAGTGACATATTGTTTATAGGTATATAGAATATTATTATAATACTTACTGCAACCAAAAAATTTACACTTACCTACAATGTTTGGATGATGAAGGTTTTTCAAAATCTTAGCTTCATCAGTCAGTCTCTTTTGATATATACTTCGATAATGATCATTACATATAGAATTGATCTTTTTCACAGCCCAAGGGGAATGAGACAAACCTCTTGGGGATCTAAATAACAAAACAACAATAATAATAACAAAAATAGCAGCAGCAATAATCAGTATAGAAATGAATAAAAACCATAATACATTTTCAAATGACAAACAAGAACTTTCAAATTTCAAAAAGATCTTGATTGTAATTTGTTTAAAAAAACTAAACGAAAAACAGTATTTAGCTAGGCACAGTGACACACTCCTGTAATCCCAGCACTTCGCAGGCTGGGACAGGAAGATCATGAGTTTGAGACCAAACCTGGGCTATACAGTGAGACCCCATCTCAAAAACAAAATGAGAAAACAATATTTAAAATACTTTCAACAATCAACACCTCTGCTGCATTTCTATTTCAACTGGAAGATAAGATTCATATATACTGAGAGAAGTTTGATATTGCGTAGGATAAAGAAAAAGATATGGACGGAACGTTATTAATTTTAAGTATGAAAACTTATACTCTTTTCTAGTTTTTCTACTCTAACATGTCAGACTACCAACTACTTAAGTATTTAACTATATGTATCAGATGTGAATTACAGGATCTAACACCATAAACATTAATCCTTAAGGAATTTAACTTAAAGAAGAGACGCTCAAAATCATGTGGCCTGTTTAATAATCATCCAAAGAACAGCATGTTATTCTTTACCAACAAATACTGTACTTCTACACTGACCAGAATTAATGACCATATGCTTACTAAACACTAATTTTTACATGTATACATGAAGACCTGTGTCACCACATCTAGATCAAGGCAGAGAACATTTCTAGGATTTGGTATGCTATTTTCAAAAAGAAAATTTAAAACAAGAAAGAAAAAAAGAAAAGAAAAGAAGAGAAGAGAGAAGAGAGAAGAGAAAAGCAAAAAGAAAAGAAAAAAGAACAGAACAGAACAGAACTAAATAGAAACTTCAGGAGATAAAGTTGAGGAAATTTCCCAGGACACAAGAGCAAACAAGACAGAACACAGGAAAAACAAAGCAAGGAAAGGTAGATGAATACAAACCAGATATGGTGGCACATGCCCATAATCCCACTCCTTGGGTGGCTGAGGCAGGAGGATTATCGAGAATCTGAGGCCAGCCTGGGCTACAGAGCTAGAACGTGTCTCAAATGCCAAAAACAAAAATAACCCCCCTAAAATAAATAAAACATAATAAATAATAAAAAAACAAAAATAAAAAACATGCCCCCCCCCAAAAAAACCCCAGGAAAATAAATGTTTACAAAAGAAATTAGTGACATTCAAATACACAAAGAGGGTGTTTAAACTCAAAAATGCTCCAGGAGCAGGGTATGGAGCACAGCCTCCATGCCTCCACACAGCAATCAGGAGGCTGAGGCAAGAAGATTGCCACAAGTTCGAGGGCAGGCTGGGCTACATAGCGAGTTCAAGACCAGTCTGAACTACATGGTGAGACCCTGTCTCAAAACACACAAACAAACGAACATGTTTCCAGAATACTCATTTGACTCTAACTGCTAGAATATGCCTATTTATTAGCCTCATTAATGAAAGCATTTGTATTTGAAAATAATATAAATCTAGCTGAACTGAAGCTATTGTAAGAAAGGCTGAATTAACAGGATGATTCAAAAAATAATTAAGAAATACATATTGACTTAGTTGCCTGCCAATTACCAAACATGGAAATAGACAAAATGATTAGAAGAAATAAATTTAGAAAAACAAAAACTACTGACATTTATATTACTAGCCATTAGCATCATACTTGTTCAATTACTTCATTTTTCTTTTAATATGATTTAAAATCTTTAAAAATGTTTATTTCCTCTTTTTAATAATGAATCCATAAGGAAAAATCTGTCTTCTTTAAGAAGGGAAGATCTTGGGACAGCAATTCTCAAGACAGAAGAAGGATCAGTTACTGGCATCCCCACAAGTGGCTTCCTCCTTGAGGATTTCTAATGGAGAATCTTGTATTAGTACCACATAGGAAAACCCTTCCTTTGCCACTCCCCTTCTTAGAGAAGCCAAGAGAAAATTACAAACTAAACTGTTTCTCCTTAATAATCCATGAGGAGGAAGCTAGAAGTTCACCAGGCAGAGCTCTGGCAGTTTTCCAACTTTCTGGAACATAGCAGTCAGGCAGGATCAGGAACATATGCCAAATGTAGATGTTTTGAATTTACTTATTCCTGATAAAAAGGTTAATCTGAAATCTTACACTCACCTTTTCATTAGGTAAACATTTACCCCAGTCCCATAGCCAAGCTTCTGCATAAATGGAGAGGCGGGAATATTTATACATGGAGTTGATAATACTAAACATCAGAAAGAAAAACAAAAAACAAAATTAATATTTTAAAAGTCCTCTGCAAAGTACCCTGACATTCTTTAAAAACTGTTAGGGCTCCTAAATGGCACAGTCTTTGGGAAAACAATTTGACAATTATCAATCCTAATTTTTTTTTTTTGGTCTTTTTGAGACAGGGTTTCACTCTGCAGTTCAGGCTGGCCTTGAGCTCACTTTGTAGCCCAGGCTGGGAACTCAGTGATACTCCTGCCTCAGCCTCCTGACTGCTGGGATTACAGGTGTGTGCCACCATGCCCCGCCTATCAATCCTTATTTTAAATGGATACTTTTTGATCAAATCTACTTTAACAACTCTGACCCACACTAACACTGAAGCAGAAATTAGTAAATTACCCGGCTCACAGCTAAGAATTACTTTTACATTTTTTAAAGTACTGTTGAAAAGTAAACAAATAAAGAATATACAACAGAGTCCCTACCTGATCCTCCAAGTCTAAACTATGCACTTTCTGGTCTTTCCCAATAAGTTTGCTGACCCATATATCACAGCATGTGTCCAAAGAAAGAGATCACACGCATGCAAGGGCACATATATATTTGAATATTGGAATCTGCTTTTGCAACTAAAAAAAAAGTCAAAACTTTAAGAGATCATCATCAGAGGCATTATTACAGTATATATTAGAGCACTGTAAATCATTAAAAAGGTGGGACAGAGGAGTACTGCTTATCATGAAAAATTACTCTTGGAATTGCCTCTCACCATGAACTAGAAAACTTGACAGAACCCAGCAGTCTTGTCAAACTGAGGAGAGGGAGATCAGAGGTCAAGAAGCCTTAAATGGCTAGAATTTGTAGAGCAGAGAACTAAGGAAGAGGGAGCTAGAAATAGATCTCTCCAAAGATCTGAAAGGTCTCATTAAGTGCTTGAGTAAGTACTTATCTGCACATATAATGGATAAGTTCCCCAAGCCAGGTAAGCAAAAGGCTAAGTAACGACCTGAAATCGTAAGTCTAGGAATAAGTCCATTTTACCATGAGCCAGAATGTGGTAACCTTGTAACATAAAATATGAAGCAGGGCCACAAGCAGTAATACACTAAATTTTAGCTTAAGGAAAAAAGGCCTACTAAAAAAAAAACAAAAAACCAAGTCTCAGAAGGAACAGACTAATGTGCAGTAAGTTATCCTTATACCTTAAAGAAATTAAAGATGTTAAAAGAAATAATAAAATCCATCACTCAATATAAAATATCTATCATCTAATCAAAAATTATCATGTAAAAGCCAGCCATGGTGGCACACGCCTGTAATCCCAGCAGAGAGGCTGAGGCAAGAGGATCCCATGAGTTGAAGGCCATCCTGGGCTACACAGTGAGTTTAACGCCAGCCTAAACTACACAGCAAGGCCTTGTCTCAAAAAATAAAAATTACCGGGTACAAAAGCATAAAAATACAATCCATAGTAGTTGAAAAATAAACCAAAGCAAAGATACCATCAACTCACAGGGATGGTGGAATTAACACATAAGACATCATAAAAAGATATAAATTTTAAAAGAACAGTCAATAATCTAAAAGAAAATCATAATGAGTAAAAAAGATGTTTAAAAAGGTCCTAATGAAACTTCAAAGAACAAAATATATAACAGTAAGAATAACATCATTATAGAGCAGAAATAAGGTTAACTGAAGTTTAAGATAAAGCAACAAAAACTACCAAAAATGAAGTGTCTAAGAGAAAAAGATCAGAGGAAAAAAATCATCAGTGAGCTATGGGACAGTAACAAGAGTAGATTTAGATCTAACACAGATAATACTATAAAATTTGTATCATCGAAATAGTGTTGTCCACCACATTCTCTGCCATGAAGAAAATGTTCTATATTTGTGCTGCCCAGTATGCAAGCCACTAGCCGCATGTTGTTACCAAGCACTTGAAATGTGGTTAGCACAACGTAATCATTACGGTTTGCATCTAGATGTTCCCTCAAAGCCTCATGCATAGTTTTTTCGGAGGTGGCTGAATTTAGTCTGTGACTGACTTACAGTGCTATCCTGGGATTAAGGGTGCTGGAATTAAGGGTGGGTGACTGCTGGATCAGTCCACTGATTGGACTGGCATGGCCCTAATCCCGGTAGACTAGGCACAATATAAGGGACAGAAAGAGGCTTTGTCTCTCGCTATCTTGCTTGTGGCTTTTGCTGTCTTCTGCCACCATGAACTGTTGCCCCTCTGCCATGCCACCTTGCCTTGGAGCCAGCCCTTTATGGACTGAAACCTCTACAAACTGAGCTTAAACAAATCTTTCCTCCTTTAACTTTCTTTGGGTGTCGGGTATTTTGGTGCAGCAATGAGAAAAGTAACTAAGACAATATTTTTGTTTAATTTTGATTAATGTGAATCCAAATTAAAATAGCCATATGTGCCTAATAGTGAAACAGTTCACTTAATGGCAGAAATTACCAGAATGGAGCCAGGCCTGGTGGCGCACACCTGTAGTCCCAGCACTCAGGAGGCTGAGACAGGATTGTTGTGAGTTCAAGACCAGATTGGGCTACCAAGTGAGCTGAAGGCCAGCCTGAATGGCATAGCGAGACCCTGTCTCAAAAAGACAAGGGCTGGGGATTTAGCTCAGTGGCCTAAGTGGCTGGCTGGCAAGCGTGAGGTCGTGAGTTTGATCCCTGGTGCCCCCCACCAAAAAAAAAAAGAAATTACCATAATGGATAAATGCAAAATACAAGCTCTTTACAATAAACTCCTTTAAATATACAGATAACATTAGGTAAAAGGTTGGAAAACATATACTCAACACCAATCAAAACAATGGTAGGTGGCTGTATTGGTATTTCACAAAGTGGGCTTCAGGACAGTACCACCGGAATTTTAAAAAAGGGATTTTGTAATAATGGGTAAATTTATTGAAAGAAATAACCATCCTAAATGTGTGTACTTAACAATTCTTCATGATACAAGAAACAAAAAGTAATAGAGCTGAAGGTAAAAACAGTCAAATCTATAACTGTAGTCAGAGACGTCACCACTACTCTCTCCATAATTAAGGGTAAGTACACAGAGAATCAGCATGGATGCAGGCCTGACAAAACAATATAAAAGGCCAACCAGATGGCCCAACTGACCGTTACAGAGCATCCCACCCAGCAACAGGAAAATCTGACCTTTTCAACTACACGCTGCAGTCCCCAAGATACATAAACCTCAAGTCAAATGAACTAAAGTAAAAAGAAAATATAAAATAGCATCATTAGAAATTACAGAACAGTAATCAGAGTACACAAAAATAACTTTAGGTCAATAATTTGATGACTTGGAATAGACAAACTCCTTGAAAACAACAAAACTCATGAAGGAAAAACAGGTAATTTGAATAACTGTGAAATCGGTTAAAAATCTTCCTAGCATGAAAACTCCAGGCCCAGATAGCTTTAATGGTGAATTCTACCAAGCAGTCAAGAAATATCAGATAAAGTATTTCTCCACAAGAAAATACTTCCCATCTTACTTTGGGAGTATAGAATGCAATATACCCAAACTAGACAGGCATTCTAAAAAGACAACCACTGTCCAGTGTCTCTCATGAATAAAGAAAATAACTGACAAATCAAATCAAGCAATACATAAAACATGTCTTGACCAAACTGCTTTTACCCCAGGAATGAAAGGTTGGCTTAATACTTGAAAACTGGCACCTTACCAGATTAAAAAAGGACAACTTGATTACATCAACAGATTCTGAAAAAGAACTCGACAAAATTTAATACCTATGATAACTAGGAACAAACGAAAAATGTCTCAAGGGCATCTGCAAAAAACCTACATCTAATATAACACATTGGGAGCAAGGCGGGTACACACATAAACTCTTCAAAAATATACTGGAGCCAGCGCAATAAGAAAAATAAAGTCATACAGACTGAGCAAAAAGTAAAGTGTGTTTATTCATCTACACATGACCAACTACTTACAATATCCTAAGCCATCTATAAAAAGGCTACCAGAGCCAAGCACAGTGGCGCACACCTGTTACTCCAGCTACGAGAGAGGCTGAGGAGGATTCCAAGGGCAAGGAAAGCCAGAACAATCTAGTGAGACTTTGTCTCAAAATAAAACATTTGCAAGTATTAAGGATGCAGCTCAATGTGAAAGCCCCTGGCTGATTTCAACCCCCAGTGCCAGAAAAAAGAAAAAACTAAATAAAAAACTAATAAATGAGAGAGTTTAGCATTGCTGTACAAAGAAATCTACACACTAGAAATGAACAACCCAAGCTTCTCTCCTGTTATCGTGAAATTTTCTTATTTTAGCCATTTTTGTGTATGTGAGGAAAGGGTTGAGATTTGTTTTTTGCACATGGACGTAGAGTTGTTTGTTGAAGATTTCTCTTTATTCATCGAACTGCCTTAGAAAATGTATTTCCCTTGTGAGAGAGCAAAGGCATGGAAGGAAGGGGGAAGGTAAAGCGAGTTCCTACTGATTCTTCACCCGAAGGGGCTTTCAGGTCATTAGGGTGTCAACAAAAACAGTCCACAGGTGACTAAATCCTGTCTTGTGAGTTTTATTAAGACTAACAACCTAAAGAGGAATCAGCTAAAACTGTGTGACAGACAATAAAGGAGCCAACTACCATAATACAGACATCTCTATAGCAACAATAATGAAGGTATCTGGTAAGGAGATACCAGATTTCTTACCAGATTTTCTTTTTTCAGATAATCTGTTTGGTGTCTTGAAATTATTGATTCCTTCCATTATAGCAACCACTCTAGGTCCTACGATGAAACTAAACAAAAGTTAAACTGTAGTTATAAAGAATACAGCTCTCATTCATGAAGAAAACTTGTAACATTAGTGCTCATCTTGTCATATAAATGAAATCTGAAAACTGAAAAAGACCTCAGTGAATATTTAGTTCAATTTTATTTACAGTGAGAAAACCGAAAGAAAGAGGTACAATTATTTAGCCATGATCATATTACTATAGTTACTGGGATTTTTTGTTCAATTATAAAATAAGCACTTTGTTAAAAAAAAAAAACAACCTAGTTCAAAAAGGTACATAGTTGAGGCTGGGGCTATAGCTCAACAACATAAATGCCTGCCTAGCAAGTGCAAGGTCCTGAGTTCGATTCCCAGCACCAAAAATAAAAAAATAAAAAAAAAAGCCCCACAGTATCTCTCTCTCAAAACTGACCAGGAGGAGTTATAAACAAGTCTTTTATATCCTTTTAAGTATCCATTAGCTTATGAATGTATAAACCAAGTAATAGTGTATACATAAAAAATATTAGCTATAAAAAGGAATAAACTATGGATGTACGGTACATTGGTATACAAGATAAACTGCTCTACAACAGGAATAAACCTTGAAAATAAGTATACTAAGTGAAAGCAACTAGATGCAAAAGGCCACACAGATGATGATCCCCTTTGTAGGAATTTTCCAGAAAATGTCCTGATTTCCCGATAGGTGAACGGGGGTTAGAGATATAAAAAAGTCAAAAATGGCTCCAACTTTTCTAGACTAAGCAACTGAAAAAAAAATGGGGGTACCATTAATTGAAATTGGGAGCTCATTTCTGGGTGTCTTTTTAGACATCTAGGTGAAAATGTTCAATAGACAAACTGCAATCCAAGCTGAAGACATCAGTTTGTGAGTTATCAGTGCACACAGGGTATTAAAGCCAAGAGACTAGGTCAGGACACAGAGGGCAATGATGGCAAAACTTAGAAGCCAATGTCCAAAGCGCAGCCCCAAACCTTTTTCATAGCGAAGCGCCAACACTGTAATCAAACCTGAACAATCAAACCTGATGTTTTATTTTAGAAAAAACAACTCATACATTAAAAGAAAAACACAGTAACAGAACTTTCAATGCTATAAACAGCCCACTGCAGCATTCGTGCTATAGGTTTGCCACCACTGACAGAGGGCATCAGTGTAGAAAGAGAAGAGGCAGTTAGTTCTACGGATCCCAAGTCAAGAAATGGAAAAGGAGGGGCCGGGGATATCGCTCAGCAGCACAGCGCCTGCCTGGCAAGAGCGAGGTCCTAGTTCGATTCGCAACACCAAAAGGGGGAAAAAAAGTAAGGGAAAAAGACAGGAAGAGACAGCAGAGTGCAAAACAAAACAAAACAAAACAAAAACTGGCAAGCAGGGCCAGCTGGAAAGTCTCACTGCCTTTTCTCCTACAACATGAAAATTGGTTTTGGGGGGTTTTTTGAGACA
>RJWT010045697.1:0-11550 GCA_004365215.1 Cuniculus paca
CGGGTCAGCTTGGCTAAGCAGTCTTGGTGGCAGAGCCCAACCCATCCTGGGGCAAACCAAAGAGGACAACTGAGACCAGCTGTGTACACGCAAGAGCCAGCCTGGAGAATCACTGGGAGCCTTGTTCAAGCACAAATTGCTGGGCCTGCCCCAGAGTTTCTGAGTCCGTAGGTCCAGGGAAGGCCTGAGAATGTGAATTTCTTACAAGTTTCTCTAAGGCACTAACACTGCTGGGCTTGGGGGGCTTCACATGGAGAAGATCTCCAACCTGGAGAAACCTGCATGAGCTAGGATATGATGACCTGCTCTGAGGATCTCTAGGCCAGTGTTAGGTTCTCTCCCCACCACAGAGCTGCCTGCCAGAACCTTTTGCTGATGGTCACCATCCTGAGATGCATCCTGTGCTAAACTGTTGCAGCCCTGACACCCATACAACCCCTTGTAAGCACCCAGCACCCTAACTGGACCATGTTTCTATAAGCACTGGGGATCGTTTGGAGAAGCTGTGGCGGCCAGTGGACTTGGATTCAAAGAACAAGTTGGCCAATGGCTTGTTGAGGGAAGTAGAAGTAGCTGCTAAATCTAATCTGTACAGACTGTAGTTTCACAGAACTTTGGTGCTACAAAGTCCTTGACACACAACGTCACCCGCCATCTTTGCCTTTGCCCTCTAAGATACATCCTCACAGCAGCCTTATCTTGAAGGAACAGCCCAGGAGGAGAGATTGTGGGGATGATGATGATGGGCCACCACAGTAGCTTTAGGATGATTTGGGAAACGGGTCTGCCCCCTTTTGCTTTCCTTAGTTCATATGCTACGGATGGATGCATCTTGGCCTCCACATTTTTTTCTTTGTATCCAAATAAATTACATGACTGCAATAAATAAATATTTTGGTTGAATTGGTTGGTTTCAGAGTAAGTAGTTTTGATGGATGTTCCCTTCAACCCAGCATGGCTATGTTGACCAAACTGCTTCTTTGACCAAATTGTCCTGTTGTTCTTGACTGAGCCCAATTCAGTTCATGTGGAAGAATTATGCTCAGCTGGTAAAGACAGCGCTGATCAGCCCCTTCCCTCCCCTCCTTCTACCCTCTTTCCCCATTCTTCTTCACATATCCCATCCCCTTGCCTTTCTTTGTTTTTTTCTCTCTGAATAATGCAAATGTTTCCATTTGAATCTGTCAGATTCCTCTGTCTGTCTGTCTGTCTCTCTCTCTCTCTCCTATACCCACAGTTTAAAGGAAAGGTTTAAGCTGGCTCACAGTTCAAGGGATTCAGTCCATGGTTGGCTGGCTCCAAGGCAGAAACATCATGGCAGAAGGGCATGCTGGAAGAAAGCTGCTCAGTTCATAACATCCAGGAAACAGAGAAAGGAGGAACCACGGAGGGAGATGTATATCCCCAGTGCCCCATCTCTTGCCACCAGGCCTGGCATCCTAATGGCACATTCAACTATGAACTCATCAGTGAATGAGTCCACTGATGAACACAGCGCGTCCACAATTCAATCTCTTGCCAAAAGGCTTACTTTGGAACACATGTGATTTTGGGGGGGACATTATAAATCTAAACCATAATACTAACAAATAAACACACTTCCCATTGATGGCATTGATGGGTTTATTAGGTTGTATTCATGCAGAAAAGATTGAAGTCCATCAGCCTTTTGATAAAGTAACAAAGGAAAGACTTCTCCATGTTCTTTGTGACAATAATGACAACAGCGACAGCAACGATAACTATCTTCACCGAGCACTTATCATGTGCCAGGCACCAGGCTATGATGATTATAGATGAGCAGTGAGGTGAAGTTCTGTGCACAGGGCTGGCTCATGGCAGGGTTGGACTTAAAGACATGAAGTTCTCAGCTCCAGGCCCCAGGTCCCTGACCTGGCTTGGAAGAGGAGAACCATATCTCGGTGCTCCGCTTGTAGAAGGCACATATAGAGACTGGTCCTTTCTCTGTTTGAACTGGAAATAGCAATTCACCTCTCCTGAGTACTGTGACCACTTCCAACACTGTCCAGTCATGTATGGTGTTATAGCCTAGGGAGAAGAGCGTTCCAGGAGTGCGTATCGTTGATTCAGAGACTTCTATTTACAAAAAGGGAAGCCAGGGGCTGGCACGTACCACCAAGGCAGCAAAGTGGCAGCCCCTGTCTCACTTGTTATGTCTCTGAAGCTCATGGGAGATGCCTGCTGTAGCTCCTGGGACACGAATAGCCCGGACCTACAGGAACATGCAAGTGACTGCAGAGCCTAGAATCAGGATTGTCACTCAGAACTTTCCAGTAGGAAGCACTAGTAAAGCCAATGGGAACATCAGTGGGGCTGTGTCTCTCTTTTGTGAGTTGGGCTCCTTAGGACTCCATGGAGTGCACCTCAGCAAAACTGCATGACCCCTGGCTTATTTGGTGACCACATGTTGATGAGGCCACCAACCAGAGCTTGAACCAAAAAGAGCTACAGGGAGGACAGGAACCTCTGGGCACTTGGTGATCTTCTTATATCATTTGGTGATATAAGAGGATCTCTGCCCCCACCCCAGCACCCCAGTTCCACTTTCCTGCTCCCCTGCCCCCCTCCCAGCACCCTAGTTCCACTTTCCTGCTCTCCCCCACCACGGGCCTTAGATGAGCAGAGGAGTAGGGGTGTGAGGGAAAGTGAGGAGGAGCTCAGGGCCAGGCAACAGCCTCTTTCTTGGCTGCCTGATGTCCAGGGAAGGCAGAGTGAGACCCACATTAGCATCTAGATTGGCCCAGGTTTCTGTTGTTAACATGATCTGAAAGTTTGGAAATTCGCCACTGAGGGCAATGTGGGTCCATATGGTCTCACTGGAAACGAGGACTGGATCAACACTCATTTAACATTTCCATGTGCAGTGGGCTGACTACCTTCCCTGAATTCACCTACTCGGCCCACTATGACATACATAGCCCAGACCAATAGTTTAAAGAGTGAACATTTAAGGTCCAGGAATCTAGCTCAGCAGCCTAAGCGCCTGCCTGGCAACATCAAGGTCATGAGTTCAATCCCCGGTGCCACAAAAAAAAAAAAAAAGGAGTGAACATTTATTTTCTCAAGATTCTGGAGACTAGAAGCTCAAGATCAAGATTTCAGCAGGATGGGGTCCTCCCAGGGCTGCTCGCTTTGGCTAGTAGATGGCTTTCTTCTCTCTGTGTCTGCACAGGGGTCTCCCTCTATGGGTGTCTATGTCCTAATCTCTTTTTATAAGGACAGCAGTTAAATTGGACTAGGATCCACTTTTAACGACCCGAACGATCTACTTTAACTTAATGACCTCTTTCAAGACCCTGTCTGCAAATGCAGTCACGCTCTGAGGTACAGGGGGTTAGGACTCCCATACACACATTTTAGGAGGACACGGTTTAGCCTATAACAGCCATGGAGCCGCAATAGCCCACTGAGAAGCATGATAATTTTCCTGGAGCACAGGCTGTCTGCAGCCTGACAGAGGCAGTGACGTCTGTCACTGCTCCCACTCCTGCTGTCATTGCTGATCTTGAATGGCAAGGCCAGAAGGGACAGGGGCTCCATCTGTAGTAGCTCCCACAGGAACAGGAAGCTTTGGGAATCCAGGTGCTTTTTTCATTCATCCCACAGATGGCTGAGACCTGGGGGAAGGAGAACATCCACAATGCACCATTATTCCCTCAAGAGGACAGTTTGCAGAACAGACAGTGCAGCCCGATTCTATTTTAAAAGGATGTGTGCGTGCACGTGTGGGGGGGGCCCTGTCTCTTATCTGTCAAGTGAAAAACTCTGAGTGACAGACTACAGAGCCATGGTAACCGTGGGTGGAAAGAGCGACCACCATTCAAAAAAAGAAAAAAAATTCCAAGTTTTCTACAATGAATTTGTGTTCTTTTTAGGCTATAAAAGAGAGCAAGGGCTGTGGAACAAAGAAAAAGCAGAAGATAGAGTAAATGAAGGTTCAGCTTTGGAACTGGAATCAGGGAATGCAATTTGGATTTCTGAGCAAGGCCTTAAAATGTTAAGAGTTACAGGTTTGGAGGTATAAAGCAGAATGGCACGTCCAAGGACAAGAGGAACGTTTGCTCAGGGCCAAGATGACCATGACCAGAATCAGGCTTTGAATCTGGCTGGAGACTGAGCAGGAGGGCACAAGGCAGAATATCTGGGATACAGCACAATAGGAGCTATGGGGCTACCTTAGAAAATCCCACAGGTGGGTATTGGAACAGGAGCCAGACAGCTGCATCAAAGAGATGAGTAGGGTTGAAATAGATGACATTTAATGTCCCTCCTAACCCTGAGACTCCGTGGTTCTGTGAAAATGCAAAAGCTCTGAGTTAAGCTGTCTTTGAGGACATGGTGACATTTGATGCTAAGAGCATCTGTTGATATTTTCTTTGAAATCCGCACTGTGTCAACTCTACCTGTAAGGATGACCCGCAGGACGCTGGAATACTTTGTGGATCTCCATAGCAACTCTTTTCGGCAGAAGTATATTCTTTTGGAGGATCCGTAGGCAGAAAGACACTGAAGCTTGATTTGCTCATCTCCGCACCTCTCTTCCAAGCTAACTACCTCTTAATGACTAGGCATTTGGTGCACCAGTCTTCCTTTGGCCTGCATTTTATAACCACTGCCTGAAACAAGGCCCCATTTGAGCAGGGTACAAGGGTGGGGCCATCACTGACAGGTATTTTGCATGAACCAATAACATTTCCAATCTTGGATGACGATGATGATGATTCAGAGGCAGAAACTCCGCATACTGTAACTTGAACCTGGTCCTCACAGGCCCAGATCACAGCGAGAGAAACACAGCTGCAGGACAGCATTTTCACGAGCTGTGATAGCAGCGGATTGGACAGATGTGCTCTGGGCGGGGACACAGGCCAGGAGGAATGGAGACTGGGTCCCTAGACCTTTGACTTTAGGAACAGGCTAGAGGGTGACAGTGCCAAGTCCTGAGCTGAGCCCGCAGCAGCAGAGGGAGGGGCTCAGCTGGGCAGGGAGGGGAGGTGAATTCGTTTTATCTCGCCGTGCTCCACCTCAGGTTAGGGCTGGGCCTGGGCGTGGAGATGCTGAGTCTGGCTCAACACCCTGTCCCTCACGCTCTGACCCCAGCAGCTGTCACTGACACACCGGGAGAATCTCTCGGATCTCTCCCCCTCTCCGCCTCTCTGCTGTGCTGCAACCACCCAAGGCCACACTGCTGTCATCTGTCCCCCAGGTTTCTGCTGCAGCCTTCATACTGGCTTACATCCACCTGCTGCTGGCATTCTCCAATTTTTATCCCAAACTGCAAACCCAAGGTTTTTGCCAAAATGCAAATTGGATTATGCCTCACATGCTTAAGTGCACACACACACACAGCAGGGGCCTCTGCTGGTTTGTAGGATTAAGAGTCTAATCCTTGCCTTGGCCCACCAAGCCCTGGTCTTACCTGCTTCTCCAGCCGAAGCCTGAAAGATTCCACCCTTTCCAGGGTTTGCTTCTACCTGGCAGCCTGCCACTTCTGCCACATCTCTCCCTGCCACGGGTCCTTTGCACATGCAGCCTGGTCCTGCTTCTGAAATATCATTCCTCCTCTCTCTCTGCAGTTGAGCCTTTGTCACTGAGCAGGCAGATCCTGAAGAGAACCTCTCCAGGGCATTACCAAAGAGGCCTGATTCCTCTGCTGTAAATTAGCTACGGCTCTCCTTGAGTGTCCAATTCCAGTGGCTGGTTCTGTCTTCATGGTGGGATTATCTAATTCCATTTCCTCTGAAGTGCAAGTCCCTGAAAGACTTTCCCTAGATATTTGCCTTTGAAAAACTGAGTGAAAAAAAAATTGTGAGGATGGAGACAGAAAAGAATTAGTTTGGCTTTTGTAGCACCATGCCTTGTGTCTGATCGCTCAGCCTGACATCTCCTTTCACTCCTGAAGAAGCCCCATACCCACTTGAAAGGTGCCAGCCATGGCTCCCTTGCTCTAGTTTCTCTTTTCCTGCTTCTTGGTTACAGAGGAAAGAAGAATGAAGATCAAATGGGAGGATCCAATTGGGGTCCAGAAGGAGGGATCTCAGAGGTGTGGCCAAGCCCAGCCAGAGGGTCTAAGGCGGGGTCTCTATCCTGCCCTGCCTCTCCCTCCCTCCCTGGCTGTGTGTTGGCCCTAGGTTGTTTGGCAATTTATCTATTTTTTCTGCAATGCAAATTAACTTGAGCCAAAGTGAAGGAACATGTGGCATGAATCAGTCCGACCTAGCAACTTCTGGAAAAAGTCTGTCAGAGGTCCAGGAGAATTCCGAGATGGCTCTGCTGGATGGATGGAAAGCAGTCCTCCTGAGGTCCCCAGTGGGCCACCCTGGGCACATCAAGAAGTTTGACATTTCTGTTTTGTTTTTGTTTTTGGTGCTGGGAATTGAACCCAGAGCTTTTGCAGTGAGCCACATCCCCCAGTCTTTTTTTTTTGAGAAAGGGTCTCACTAAATCACTTAGTTGCCTGGGCTGAGGTGGAGCTTGTGATCTTCCTGCCTCAGCCTCCTGGGGTGCTGGTGCAACAGATGTGCATCTCCACACTTGATTCACCTTTGGCCCAGCAAGAAAATTAAACCAGCTGGTGTCTGTGGTCCCCACTGGGCCCCAAACCAGAGTGTGGCTTAGTCTTTGAACTGTGTCTCCATCATGCAGTCATCATTTACCTCTTCTGATCACCTGCTTATTACCTGTCCAGTGGAACCTTCTGGAATACTGTCCTCTTCCTGGAAGAGGGAAGGAAGTGTGGGAAGGATGAAGGAGGAGAAAGGGGATGCGCCCCCTCCGCTGGCTGCTAAACCTAATTGTTTTAAGCAGGGAGATTTGCAGTTCCCCGCCTGCATCGGCATTGGGCTCTTGGGCTTTGTTAAGCCTGTGTGACGAGCTAATCTGCCTTGTTCAGTGCCCGAGGAGGATATTTTCTGCATTATTAGACAAGTCAATGAAGATAAAGCAAAATATTAACTATTTTAAGCCACACAGGTTCGCCCCAAGAAATCAAGCTGCCTCCTCCTCTTTGGGCCGTGCCTCCTCTCCCCATCCTAAACAGAGAAGGCAGAGCCGTCCTGGCCTCCCCCCAAGACCTTGGGCCCTCATCCCTCACTTTTCCTGCCTTGCTTTCTGTCCCTGGGGTGTTTTTTTAGAGCCAGAGATCTTGTTCCCAGGCAAGGAGAGAAATAAGAAAAATCTAAATGAAGATCGCAGAGGTGTGACATTGATCAACATAGTTTAAAAAGGGACCTTGTATCTCTTTCGCAATTATGTTAAGCCGGCTAATCCTGGCTCTCGGCTTTGGCAGCGTGGAATTATTAGAGCAATTCAACCTGGGGATTCTATCGTGCGAAAATGTCTGGCCTGTGTTTGTGTCGATGACACTGTGTAATTTCCAGTTGGCTTTGAAAGACAGAAACCTGGCCTCTGTCACCTAAGTGGCGAGAGCTTTTGCCTGCTTTTCTGGCTCCGTGGAGATGAAGGTGCTCATTGCAACCTAAGCTGCACACCTGTAACCCCAGAGCTCTGGGTGGGAGGCTGAGACAGGAGGATCACAAGTTTGAGCCCAGCCTGGGCAACTCAGTGACTCATCAAGACCCTGGCTCAAAATAAAAAAGGGCTGGGGGTGTGGATCATTGAGAAGGCTCTGGTTTCAGCCCTCAGTGCTGCAAAACAAAACGAAAACACAGAACAGAAAAAATTGAGACCCCCCCCAGAGGTGAGCACAGGAGCCCTCATGGCTGGGTGGCCAAGCCCCGGGGCTCTCTGGAGCCTCAGTCATCAGTGTTGGTCTGGGTGACTCTGCAGCCTCTACCTACACCAGCCTGGCTGGCCCAGGTCCCACGGGTCCCAGCTGGGGACCACTGCGCTCATTTTGTAGATTAGGAACCCACAGAGGGTTTTATAATCTGCCTGCTTCGCTTCCTGCCAGGGGCTGATGATCCCTCCTGTGTTGTATCCGTGCGCTCACACCCGCGCTGTTGATTAAGCAGGTATGGTTACGGTTACCCCTGTGCTTTCAGCTGGCTCAGGTCACGCACCTCATCAGTTCATGGCAAGACCTAGGTGCAAACCCAAGCCTGGGGTTTAGGACAAGCAATCTGGGTTCTATTCTCAGAAAATTCCACGGGAATAGAGAGAGAGACAGCAAGGAGGCTTCCTGAGGGGGGTCACAGCCCCCAGCCCCCATCTCTGGGGCTTCCCCTGCTGGGGTCCCTTTCAGTGGCTTCCCAGGAGAGGACTCTGCTGGTGTTTCATTTTCCGCAAGCTTTATTGAGATATGATTCACATGCTACACAACTCTTCCACTCAACAGGTGTCATTCAGTGGCTCCTAGTAGATTCAAAGAACTTACAGTGTTTCTGTTGCCTCCAAAAGAACCCCCATCCCTCTCAGCCATCTTCCACGCCATCCACAGTCCCAGCCCTGGATGACCACTGAACCTCTGTCTGTCTCTGTCCATCTGCCTGAGTCTGGGGCTCCTGCCCACCCGAGGCCTGCCCAGGCCACTCCTGGGTACCAGATCCTTGCACTGCAAGCCTTTCTGGGGCACAGCGTAGGGTCCCAGCACACGTCCTCCAAGGGAACACAGAACACGCCCAGCAGGGCAGAACCTGGTCTGATTTCTGTTGCGACTCCATTCTTAGGCCTATGACTTCCCTCAGCATTACATTCCCTATTAGAAAGCTTCCTCCAACCCCATCTACGCCTCATCCAGCCATTAACCTCCAGTCCCATGACAGACCCTGTCCCTAGTACCTTTAATTGCCTAAATAGCACTTTGTACAAACACCTTTTTCCAGACTCTATCCTGCCATCTGCTGGAAAATCATCATAATTAGCATGTAAATCTACCATGATGCCTGCCAGAGCTGATCACCGCACAGCCTTCTAAGATAGCCCCGAATACCACCTGCTGCAGACATCTCTGTTGCTGTTGCTTAGGTTAGCCAGGGTCCCCTTCTTTTGTCATACATCTTGCAGTCCTGCTTTTACTAGACATTTGTGGTAAGAATGGCCACATGCCGCTGAGCTCTTAGGACAGATGTCCCTTCTGCATGGGTGGAAAGGAATTCTTCCTTGTATCTTCAGTACAGTCTGTTCTACAACACCACCCTTGGCAATGTGAAGCTAATTTGGGATTCATCCTCATAGCGTTGCTAAGGTTGCTCTTCTCTGCCCAACTGTGTCAAGATGTGAGAATGAGAATAGTTCAGGGTGGCAGTCTCACTGCCTGCCTAGACAGACCCTGACTTCTACACCTAACATCCACCTAAATGCCTCAGCCTCACAAAAGGGCTGCTGGTTGCTCACCAGCCTTCTAGCAAGATGCTGTTTGGTGGGGAAAAAAATGCTTGACTCTGTTTGGGTCATTGGCTGGCATGCTCCAAAGGCAGTTTTGGTTTCTAGTTACCTCTGTTCCTCTGTTCTGAAGCCCTCTGAAGACTGAGGTGAAAAAGACAGATGAGGCTGGGTTTGATTTTCACAGCCTCAGCTCTCCCCCTGGAAGTGACCCACTTCCGCTGTGCCCCATTTATTCTGGTAATGAACTGTGCGCATGTCTGTCCTGGGCCTCTTTCTCTCCTCTTCTGCCTCCGTGGCCTCCCGTGTGTGTGTGTGCGGAAGGAGGAGGAAGAGGCAGCGGCAGAGGAGGGACCAGCCTGAGGCCCAAGGCTGCTGTCAAGGGAAATATTTCACTGCCATCGAGTAGGCCAAGATTCCTTTGGCGACAACCTGGCCCCCTCTTTCTGAGCACTGCGATTTCCCAAAATGGCAAATGGGATCTGAAACACTACATTAAATAGCATTTCTATGCAATTAAAACACATTAAAATGGCAATTAAGTTTCACAAACAGCCTTCTCGATGTTCCCGGGTTGATTAAGCTGTTTGTGTTGTTTTCCAAGGATGATCGTTGTAACTAAAGGCTGAGTTGTCTTTTTATGGATTGAGCCATTCCCTGAGAGGCAGGGAACGCAGAATTCCCAACCTTTTATTTCTCCCTTGGAAATTTTACTTTCTCTTTCCATTTAGCATGGTTATTTTTTGTGGTACTTAGGGACCGCACCCACGGCTTGAGCTACAGCCCTTGCCTGCCTTCCGACACACAGATTTTTATTTGAGACAAGATCTCACTAAGTTGCCCAAACTGGGCTTGAATTTGTGATCCTCCTGCCTCAGCCTCCAAAAAGTGCTGAGATGACAGGTGCGTGCCATGGTATCTTCTTACTGGGGACCCCGCCCTCATCACCTCCCAAAGGTCTGTCCTCCTAGCACCATCGTATAGGCATTAGCTTTTCAATTCAGGAAGGCTGGGGATAAAAGCATTCAGTCCATGCTGTCCTTTGGAGGGGACGGATTTTCCCCTTTTAGCCCCCGACCTCGATTTTCTTCATGTAGCTTTTTTAGGAGCAATACAGCTTGAGATCATCTTTCCAGGGAGCAGATTTTATTTGCTTTTGTTGTCCCGCACTTGGTGTCTGTCCTTTAGATGAGCGCTTTGTGCTGTGCAGAACATCAAGATTGATGTAGGATAGTGAAGATCAAATATGTACTAAGAAATATGCTTTGACTGCCAGCTGTAGGTCAGGGGCAGAAGGGGCAAAGATACTGGGAAGCCTGTGGCTGGTCCCATGGTGGTGGGAACTCAGTAGGGAAACAGACATGAAACTGACCAGCGCCCAAGTAAGTAGAGACAGACATCAGGAGCCAGCTTAGGAGTCAGGAAGTGGGATGGGGTGTCCCCCTGTGATGCGCAGGACCTGTGAAGATGTGGGTGGAAGGAAGGGCCCTCATCTCAGGGATCACAGCAAGGGAAGGAGCTCAGAGGCCAGTCACCAAGGCTTTTCTGCCAGGACAAGAAGACAACGTTTTATTCTTAGCTCCAGGGAAAAGGCTCCGGAGGGCTTTAGGCAGCTGTCTGACATGATCTGATCTGGTTTATAAAAATAGAAATGCAGCTTCAGGACGCTGGACCGTAATTGCTGCCTCCTGAACTGTCTCTCTCATTTCCTACTGATTCTGCTCGTTTCCCAGATCCCTCGATTTCTGAAGGAGACAGTTACTTGATCTCCACATCATCATCCTTCTAATAGGTCCTTTCCTCTAGGATCCGAGTTTTAATGTAGAAATTGCTTTACCCAGGGGACCGCGGGTGGAGGGGGTGGATGTAGCCTGCATCACTTAAAGCATCAAAACCTGTGATGCTTGAAATAAGGTGTAGCTCCAAGTGCTGGATAAACTGAAGAACTTAACCAGGATTTCGTTAATTGCTCAAGAGGCAGGAGTGCTGCAGGTGTTACCACAATCAGTACAGCTGGAGACTGCTTTCCACAGTGTCTCTTCGCTCAGTGGGTGACCAAGAAGCTTCAGAATAGCCATATAGATTTTTCTTAAAGCAACTAAATATGATTTAGATACATGCTCTCACTTCTCCTTGGATACGGGGAGGAAGGATGGGTATCCTGAACACCCCGTATCTTTAAAAGCCCACTGGTAGACAAGATGAAAACCCTTGCCTGGAAAGAAGTTGGAAGAGTCTCTGGGTGCC
>RJWT010045698.1:0-11581 GCA_004365215.1 Cuniculus paca
TCACAACGATCCTCCTGTCTCAGCCTCCCGAGTGCTGGGATTACAGGCGTGAGCCACCACGCCCGGCTAAAATTGTATAATTTAGCTCTTATATTTAAGGGCTATGACCACTATCCCTTTTTTTAGTTAATTTCCTCACTGAATTACTTTGGTACATCTGTCAAAAAACAATTGCTCATAAATAGAATGGCTTATTTCTGGTCTTTTAATTCAATTTCATTTATCTGTATGCCCATCTTTATGCCAGGACTATTTCTTTTTTTTTTTTTTTTTTTTTTTTTTTTTGTGAGTCTTTTTGAGACAGGGTCTTGCTGTGTTCAAGCTGACCTTGAACTCATTGTGTAGCCTGGACTGGCCTCAGACTCACAGATCCTCCTGCCTCAGGCTCCAGAGTGCTGGGATTATGCCACACCCAGCTGGAAAATTTTCATAATAAAAACATTATAAACAAGGCAGCAGTCTAAACGGGAGCTCAGTCCCAAGCTACCCAGCAGCCGGAAGCATCATACTTGGGCCGGGAGATTGAGACCAACACAGGTGTCACAGCAAGACACCCTAGCCCAGTGTCAGGCCAAGGGCTTATTCTCAGAGATTTTAAAGATTAACACTATGCCTTAAAATAATCTGTTAAGATTTACAAACTCAACATTGATAATATACTCACCAGTAATTGCCCCATTCAATCATGGTTCCTGGCTGAAAAGAGATTTAGATTTGTTAGTCTGTCTGTGATAAAATATAGAAACAGGAATAAAACCATGATTATATGCTGTCTTCCTATCTCAAATGGGAGTAACCCTTTATGGCTTCATGCAAGAAGATAACATATACATAACGGTAACAGTTTTTAACCCATTTATGATTATCAGAGCACCAGTAGGCCAGGGGTGGTCACTCTTGCCTGTAATTCCAGGAGGCTGAGGCAGAAAGATTCATGTTTGAGCCCAGCATGGGTAACTGAGTGACCTAGCAAGATCCTGTCTCAAAGAAAATAAAAGGGCTGAGGATGTAGCTCAATGTACAGGTCTGGGTTCAACCCTCTCCACACACCTCAAAAAACCCCAAACTAATTTAGGTTTATCCTTGAGAAGCACTAAGGCCATCACTTCATCTTTTGCCTTTTCAAAGGTGACCACTGCAGTCTACTGAGCGTGTCACTTTTAATAATGCTGTTGTTCAACTGTCACAGTATTTATGAGTTGCTTGGATTCAACTGTAGTAGGTTCTATAAACTATGCTTAGTCCTACTCTTGAGGTCTTTCTTCTTCAATATGTAATTTAGAAAAAATAATAATAAACATATGTAAGAGTATAAAGACACAAGAGCTTAGCAAAAAGAAGGACTAAGGAACAAAGGCAATGAAGGGCGAACTGAGCGGGGAGGAGACGATCAAACCTGAGTACAATGCTAAGCCTCCAAAGCCCACTGTACACTCGAGCTCTGCTGTCAAGTGTGAGACAGCGCCTGTGCTTCGTCACAGAATGAGCGGACAGGGCAGTCGCATTCCGTACTTACTCGGAGCTGGTAAGACCTGAGTTCATAGATGTTAGGTCCTGAGCGGGGGACAGGCTCATTCCAGAAACTGAACTCCAGAAGCAGCTGATTCTTCCTGGAGAGAAGCATGTTGCTTCTTGCCTTACGGAAATCTGCAAATTCCTTTCAGTGAAACAAAATGGGCTTATGAGATCGTCTAGCACTTACATAAATGTATTTTAGTAATAACTATGCTCCCACAGTAATGCGATTAGAAATAGAGTAATTAGCACGACCCACCTGGCCTGTGACAATCGTTTCTATCCATTGAAGTGGTGTAGTGACTTACACCTGCTGGTAGGTCTGTTTGTCTATTTTGGCTGAGACGGGGTCTCACTCTGTAATTGGAGCTGGCCTTGAACTATGTAGCCCAGGCTGGCTGCAAACTCAAAGCTATCTTCCTGCCTCAGCCTCCCAAGTGCCAGGATTACTACTGTCCAGCTTTAGATGACAAACTGTATGGTTATCCTAAATATTTAAATAATACAGTAACCAGGGCTGGGGATCTAGCTCAGCGATCTAAGCGCCTGCCTGGCAAGCGCAAGGTCGTGAGTTCAATCCCTGGTGCCGCAAAAAAAAAAATAATAATACAGTAACCAAAATTGGTTTTCTCTATTTTTGGATTTCCCTAGCATATACATGGAAGTAACATAATGATTACAAACAGCAGATAACTAGAAAGGTATTTATATTGGTCTGGGAACCTACACAAAAGATTTCCTTTTGTAATGCCATCTGGCTGTTACAAGTCCCTCTAGTAGCTGGGGACTGCAGCACTCTGGGAGGCTGAGGCAGGGGGATCACAAGTTCAAGCACAGCTTGGCCAATTTAACAAGACTGTCTCAAAAACAAACAAACAAGGGCTAGGGATACAGCTCAGCAGCATAAGCGCCTGCCTGGCAAGTGCAAGGTCCTAAGTTCGATTCCCAGTACCGAAAAATAAAAAAAATACACAAATAAATAAATAGATAAAAGGAGGTGGCATGGGGGAAATAATTCAGTGTGAACACCCTGGGTTCAATTGCCAGTACAGCAAGAAACGAAACTACCAACATGCACCTATCATGCAAAGGTGGGGTAGGCAGGACAGCAAAGTCAGTCCAAGACAAAGAACAAGGGTGTGACTGACAGTTCCTAAAATAGACATGTCCAGCATTAGGCAAGTCAGGCTAACTATCTAACATGCTGATTTTCCAGTTTCAAAGTGCAACTGACTTTTACAACAAGAACTGCTATTCTACTAGTATAACAACGGTCAGTTTATGTTTAAATGGAACATGAGAGTCCAAATGATAGTATCTCTACGATAAAAACTGAAGTGTTTACTAACAGGAATTGATGATGGGAAAGTCACTAAACTCTGGATTAGTATCTCCTGGATCTATGCAAAGTACTGTACACAGTTTTCCAAAATCTTACCTTATTTCCTCTGAGTTTGCTCATGACCTCCATCAGGGCTGGATAGCCTCCCTCGTACCTCCAGAGGTGCACTGAAAAGCATTTTAAAAGACAGGATACATTCAGAGATTCATGACCCTCTTCTCTGACAGGTATACACTAACAGTGAACAAAAGTGCAATGTGCCATGAATTGGCTTACACTGTAAAGTTCACGTAACAGACTCAAACATAGAAAACAATGAAAGTAGGCTCTGGAATGACTACTGAACAAGCTACTTTAACCACAAAAGAGCTGAGATGTGGACAGCTTTGATTATAAAAACAAACATTACTTAGAAAATCATTTAAGAGATTACAAAACTGTCTAGGGAAGAAGCATTCGTTCCACAGGCTTCTGCGTCCTACCAGCTTGATCCTGCTCGCCGTACCACGTGTTCCAAGTCCCCACCAGAGCGCAAGGGTAATGCTTATCTTCATGGATCTTTGGCAACACCTCTTGACTTAAAGAGAAGAAACAGCAACACTAATTAACCAACCAAGGCAACTTCCGAGAGGACAACACGTAAGCAGCGGCACCAGGAATAAGAATGCCCCCTGCTCTGCGTGGCAACTCACCTGGGGACACACTTCTGATTAAATGGCGTGCAGAACTAAGCTACGCGCTGAATTCTGCTGTTATCTAACACCGCGCTTATCAGAGACATACGTGCTAACCACAGCCGTCTAGAAGAGTTGTAAGCAACTCGAGTATAAAAATGATGAAAAAAGGGCCAAAGATCCTAAGATTGCAGGAACTGTGGGTCTAGGATTTCCTTTTCAGGGGAAAACATTTTTTAAGAAAGGAGGAAGGATAATTACTTAGAAATATGATGTCTCCAAAAGCTAAGTTCTGCTGATTCTGAATGAGAGACACAGAACAGTAGGAAAGAGCACGGATGAAAGAAGAAGGGGAAGGGACTAACGCTGGAAGCAGAGGCAGCCAAGAGAAGGGGCAGCAGCAGGCTGAGGTAACAGGAAGAGGACAAGGAGCGGGGAGACAGGACCAGGGCCAGGACATCACAGAGTGTGGAAGCACCCCAACCTCCGAGAGTCACAAGGGTGTCACATGAAGAATCAAGACACACGTGAAGGCAAAATCAGCTTCTGCACAATCCCACTGGCTGAGCAACTCCAGAGAACTATGTGGTCCTCGAACACACAGCCACGTCATGACCCTCAGCTGCACGGGAGCAGGGCACAGACACTACCAGGTTTGAGTGTGACGGCATCAGAGCTCACTTCCGCGGACGCTTATTTATGGTCTAGATTCTAATGTTTGGGGACAGGGAAGAGGCATGACTGCTCTGTATCAGGAGGAAATCTCAGACCTGTACAATTTTTTTAGGTTTTTTTTTGTTTGTTTGTTTTTAAGACAGGGTCTCGCTATGCCATTCAGGCTGCCCTTGAGCTCATTTTGTAGTCTAGGCTGGTCTCGAACTCGCAACAATCCTCCTGCTTCAGCTCTCTGAGTGCTGGATTACAGGTGTGCACCACCAGGCCCAGCCTTTTTTTTGGTCTTTTTGAGACAGGGTCTTGCTATGCAGTTCAGGCTGGCCTTGAGCTCACTTTGTAGCTCAGGCTGCTGTCGAACTCACAACAATCCTCCTACCTCAGTCTCCTGAGTGCTGGGATTACAGGTGTAATCCCACCATGCCCAGCTAGACTTGTACAACTTTTGAAAAGAAAAACTGCGATGAAAATACATCTATTCGACAGTGGATTCACAGAGTTATAAAGGTCAGAAATGGAGCCTGCTCAAATGATTTGCGGACAACACACTGTATCAGGCTGGTGTCCACTAGATGCTGGGGTACATGACCAGGTCCATATGAAGAGGTGACGGTGCTACATTCAGAACGGCCTGGGTCTAACTGAAAACCCGTATCTTTTATAACCATGTCTTTTTTTGAAGGGTGGTGTTTATTTTTAAAATTAAAACCCGACATTAAATGTATCCCCACTGCATAACCCAGGAGTGCTTGGAAATAACAGGGACTGATGAAAATCAGGGGTGGGGAAAGATGGACTATGTCTGGAAGATGAAAATGGGTTTCTTTTGGACCACATGACACGAGCAGCTCTAAATCAGAGCAAATGCAGAATACATCAGTACAAATGGCCTTGATGGGTCCCACAAAGGCACAGGGAGTCTGACAGCAGAGCCCCGGCTTATCACCAAGACCAAAGTCACGTGTGGAGTTGAAGTCAATCCCAGCCAGTCCTTTTCACTGGGGCCCCCAAACCTGCTCCTTCCAGCCCTGGCCTTACCTGAAAGGAGGTTGTAAGGCAGGCAGTACTTGTACCCAGAACTTGATGGGCTGGGCAGAATCTCATTATAGGGGTCCCTAAAAACCAAGAGGAGTTCAGTCTTTATGTTCTGAAACAGAGCTGCTGAATGTTTCAGAGAAAAGAGGAAACCTGACAGGGAGCAAGGCAACCTGATCCGCTTTTGGGTAATGGGTTCCAGGATGCAGTGGGGTTTCAGGTACAGCGCAAAGAAAGCAGCCAGAAAGGAGGGTAGGTTGGGGGTGGGGCTTCACAGGCTTGGGGAGGGAGACAGAGGGAATTCAGATACTGCACATGTCAGATGAAGACTGTCCAACCCGTGGAGACCAGCTAATCATGAGGAACCAAGGAAAGGGGTAAGTAGCACACAGACAGGCAAGTGGATAGAGCAAGGTGATCCTACATGTTGAATTTAGAGTGAGAGCAGAACACCCAAATACAAATATGAATAGATACCTAGAAATCTGAGACAGGAGATGAAATGATAAGAAAACAAGAAAAATAACCCAGAGAAGCATTAGCATAGAGAAAACTTTCATTTCCTGAGAAAAGACTAAGAAATAAATATCTACTTTGTTTTAGGTCTTTTTAAAAAAAAATTTTTTTTTTTTGAGACAGGGTGTTCATTATGTAGCCGAGGCTGGCCTTGAACTTGAAGTGATCCTCCTCAGCCTCCCAAGTGCTGGGATTACAGGCATGTGCCACCATGCCCAGCTTGTTTTAGGTCATTTTTTAATGAAGTAGAATATGCCAAGGTGAGTAAGAAATTTTAATCAAATGTAACATTTGACAAAAACACCTCCAACAATAAAGCAATAAAACAACAAAAGGTTTTAGCTCACGAAATTTTGCTCTCTAGATAGAATCATTTATTTTCTCATGAAAATACAGTAAAGATTAAAAAATAATTTCATTCTATTTGCTCACAGTTGATCATGAAAATACTATTTTGATGACTTAATTAAGAACCAATGAGTTAGCCAGGCCTGGTGGCACACACCTATCATCCCAGCACTCGGGAGGCTGAGACAGGAGGATCATCATGAGTTCAAGATCAACCTGCGCTACAAAGTGAGCTCAAGGTCAGCCTGAACAGCATAGTGAGACCTTGTCTCAAAAAGACAAGGGCCAGGGATCTAGCTCAGTGGCCTAAGCGCCTGCCCGGCAAGCGCGGGTTTGTGAGTTCAATCCCTGGGGGGGCAGGGGACGGATGAGTTAAATTCTCTGTTTAGTCTTTTATTTACCAATTTTACCAAAGGGTATCGCATATCAGATGACAATTGCCCCAAGAGACTGGGATTCTGGGAAGGAAAGGATTTTTGTGTCTTACCTGAGAGGGACACAGGGAACAAAGGAAGCCACAGGACTATGAATTCTAAATTCTGACACTGAACTGTTCAGGGGCAGGACTCATGGGCGCACAGGTAGACAGGGGTCTGCAGGAAAGACTTGGGCGCTGAGTAAGCGGACAAGTTAGATGGCTTTGCAAAGTTCTTTCCAACCGAGATCCCTGAGCCATTCTAAGGTTTGACAGACTGCGTGGTGAGTTAGCTGTGTGAGAGCTTAAAATAAAAACGCCACTGGCAATCCCACACAGAGACTCAGTTTAAAAGCCTCTGAACATTCAGCTTGAAGGAGATAAAAATCTTGAGTTCTTGCTTATCAAGTGGGATTTACAAATAAAAAAGTTTAAGCCACTGATTCCCCAAGGAAAAGACAGCTTGGCATACACACCAAATTTTGTTGTACTCTTCTAGGCATTCCGGTTTAACATTGTGAACTGAAACAAAAGAAAATTCAATAATAAACTTATGAACAGACAAACAAAAGTCCACCGGAAAGGCAGCAAACTTGGTACTCACACTGTAACTTGTACAGACTGCTGGTTTCCTTTTTGGCTAGGAGATTGGAGTGAGCGTCTTTTCTGGGATCAACTTTCCTGACAAACAAGGATTTTAACCAGCTGTCTTCTCGAGGTCTGTTATTGGAAGACGCCAGTCTCCTAGGGAAGAGCAAGCACGATAACGTTAGTCTCACCAGGAGAGCAGGGACTTCGGGGTCTTTAGGTAGCGTCAGAGTATACTGCTTTCCCGAATCCACCGGTCGACTCAGCAAACGCGCGGACCGCCTATTCCAGACAGAGTGGACGCCACAGAACATTGGCTTTCTCACAGCACAACACGCCCTCGACGCGGCAGAAGCAAAGAGCAGTGTACAGCAACCTGTGGGGCTCCCATGTTTATCCCTGCAATTTGTGCCAATCTGGACATCTCTTCTGTCAGAAAAAATACGCGTGGACTAGACAATCAGATTTCAGAGTCGGAAGGAGGGTGCTGCTTGCTGGGAGCTGCAGGAAGGAGAGAACGGGGAGTTACTGTTTAGCGGATAGCTTCAGTTTGGGAAGAAGAAAAACTACTAGACATGAATGGTGGTGGTGGTGGTGCAATGATGTGAATACACTTAATGTCACTGAACTGTACACTTAGACACGATTAAAAGCATAAATTTTCATTATGCACTTTTTTTTGAGGCAGGGTTTTACTATGTAATTCCAATAGGCCTTGAACTCATCATGTAACCCAAGTTGGTTGGCCTCAAACTTGCCGAGATCCTCCTGCCTCAGCCTCCCTCTGCTGAGATTACAGGCATGTGCTACCATGCCCAACTGTTAGGTACATTTTCCCACGATTTAAAAAAATATCTGATTTGGAAACAGTGGTAATGGTTGCAACATTGTGACTGCAGCTAATGTCAGTAAATTATATACTTAAAAATAGTTAAAGTCAGGGAGGTAGTTTAGTGGCACAGCGCCTGCTTGGCAAGCACAAGGTCATGAGTTCGATTCCTGATACCAAAAAATAAAAAATAAATAAATAAAGCCAGTTAAAACAGGGGCTGGCAAAAAAAAGCCTGGGGGGTGGTTCATGTTTGTAATCCCAGTACTCTCAGGAGGCTGAGGCAGAAAGATCTCTGAGTTCAAGGCCAGCCTGCATTATATTCTGCATTATACAGCAAGACCTTGTGTCAAAGTGGGGAGGGAAGCAGTGCTGAGATGTGTATCAGCAGTGAAGCATTTGCCCAGCATGTGGGAGATCCTGGACATGATTCCCAAGTCCCCCCAAGGATAAATTTGGCTAACCCAACAACCTATACTTTACCCATGGATTTTAAAGTGCACATTTAACTCCCATACATATGCTTGCTATGAAAATGCAAACCTGTACATGGGGAGAGCAGTGTGACACTATCTTTATCAAAATTGAAACCGTGACACTTGGCCCAGTAACTACACTCGCGGTTATATCCTGCAGGCATCTATATTTAGGTAGGTGCGCAGAGTTGAATACACAAAAACATTCTTCCTTGTCTTGTTTTCAGCTTTTCCTAATACAGGCAATTTGGATATTCACTAATACAGACTGGCTAAACAAATTAGGGAATGCCCACAGCAGAAAACATGCAATCATTAAAAAGAATGAGATAGCTCTGCATGCACTGATGTGTTGGTATCTCTGAGATAAATTATGTGGAAGAGCAGGCACAGGAGGGAGTCATATATTCATACACAAAGCAAACTAAGTAGTGATTATATCTGGGGACTGTGATTGTGCTTGGAGCAGGAGTAATGATTTTTTCTTTTTAATGCACTGATGCATCATGTGAAACAATTCTATATTATTACAATTTTTTTTTCTTTTTGTGGTGCTGGGGATCGAACCCAGGGCCTTGTACATGCAAAGCAAGAACTCTACCACTGAGCCACACCCCCAGCCTATATTATTTTTATAATTAAAAATTAACTAAAATACCTAAAAAAAATGCCTGTTTTGAAATCTTTCTATAGGTAACCACAGAAAACAATACTTAGGAAATTCAAAACTGGTCAAGAGTCTGTCTTTCTAACCTTACATAACCATGATCAAATAACAAACTGTTTCCTTATGTCTTCATTTTTGTTAAAACTTACATATAGTAAACCACATTCTTTTTGCATACAGTCCTACAAGTTTTAACAAATGCATAAAATCACATAATCATCACTATAAAGAGATATAGTATCTTCAATTTCCAAAATTTCTTTTTGTAATCAGTCTTCTCCCCAACCATGGCAACCACTGCACTGTTCTCCGTCCCTATACTTCTGCCATTCTAGAATGTTCTGTCACACAGAATGTAGCCTTGTGAATTCATGCCCCTTCTTTCTGCCCAATCCCTTTTACAACTCCTGACCACCATCTCCGGCTGGAGTTAGTACAGTGTACTTTTCAGGTTCTACTCTTTGATCCCTTTTCTGCCCTTTCCTAGATGGTAATGTGCTGGGATTCCAAATGGCCAAGACACACACTCAGCCAGTGCTTCAAAAGCAAAGTTGGGATGCCGACAGACCAGTGTAAACCCATTCCCAGGGATCTCTATAGAAACACTGGATGATTTTCAAAAGGCTCATTATAATCTGTAGAGCAGACTTGCTCATGGACACCACCATTACCAGACAAATGTAGGCGGAAGAGAGAGTAACCTCAGAACAACTCTGGAGGAGGACCAGAAATTTAAACAGGCACAACAAAAGCCCATTAGGGCAAGTTCCCATTGCATCATGAGATGAACATTTAGATTCCACACTCGAAAATATAACTCCCTATTCTTATTCAACTCTGGTGTTCTGGAAATAACATACCCTACATTTCACACTGGCATCTTCCCTGCCTTAAAATAGTAACTAGCTGCTTTACTGAACAAACATTACAATTTCTGCCTCATAACATGTTCTTTTAATTTAAAAAACAATTCATTGAGGGCAAGTGTGGTGGTGCACACTTGCAATCCCAGCTACTCAGGAGGCAGAGAGAGGGATCACAAGTTTGAGGCCAACTGTGTTAACTTAGGGAGACCCTATCTCAAAACAAAAATTTAAAAAGGGAAGGGTCTATAGCTCAGAGCAGAGCATTTGCATAGCATGTCCAATGCCCTGGGTTCTATTTTTAGTACCATAAAAAAAAAATCAAACCAAAAACAATTCATGGGAAATTATCTCAAATAGTTAGAAACCCAGATAAAGATTTCTGAGTAATGTGAACTTACAAATATACAAACAAAAATGCCAATATAAAATTATTCATGTTTCTTAATCAAGAAAGAAAACATTTTTGAATCCTTCAAAGATTAAAAAGCAGCAAACTTGGCCAGGTCTGGTGGCACACACCTCTAATCCCAGCACTCCGGAGGCTGAGACAGGAGGATCGTTGCAAGTTCGAGACCAGCCTGGGCTACAAAGTAAGCTCAAGGTCAGCCTGAATGGCATAGTGAGACCCTGTCTCAAAAAGACAAGGGCCAGGGATCTAGCTCAGTGGCCTAAGCGCCTGCCTGGCAAGTGCGAGGTCGTGAGTTCGATCTGGGGGTGGGTTGGGGGGCCCCTCATATTAAGTAAGCAAAATAATACATTACTATCAGTACAATACCAGTGCAAATTTTCTTATAAAGTAGACAGGACTAAAACATACAGTCTTTCACAGCATAAGTAAAAGAAGGTGACAATTCTGTTGCCCTCAACTCATCGTCTAACTGCAATCTTTTGAGTGCCAGGCAACTACAGCTGCTTAACGTGCCCAACGCATCTAGTCATCTAACCAAATCGTGGAAGGACTCAACAGAATCCATGGACTCCATGGAAGCAGCTATGCCGACAGCTGCCAGTGAGTGATAAGATCCGGCAAGGCCTGGGTTCTTACTGACAGTGACAATCGCCAAGGTCAAGAGCCTGGGTGGTGCGTCAGAGTGGGCAGAGAGAAGCACATCCCACAACAGCTAGACTTCAACAGAATGAGCAGTACGTGCTGGCTCTGGGTCAGAGGCTGAGCTTGTTCAGTTTGGGGGGAGGGGGGGTCCATCAGTACACACCAGGGAGATCACAGGTATTGTAGGATCAGAAGCACACAGTGCAGGAGCTCAAGGGAACAGACTGCCGGCTTGCAGATGCTTTTGGGGTGAGGGACTCCAGTGGAGACCTTCCTACTCTGTCCTGGAGGATGAGTGAGGCAGGTAACAAGTCCAGTCAAGGGGGACATGTAAACAGGGTGATCAAACTGTGTGAGGAATGTGTAAATAAAAAATGCATTACAGGAAAACACTGCCTTTTATCCCCCTCAAAAGATTCCCTCTAGTTTCAAACATCCATCCCACTTTTGGAAGCAATTCTGGAAGTCTTCTTTAGCGTCTTCACGCCGTGTGGTGAATGCTGCTGCAGAGCGCCATCCAATGGAAAGGCAGGCTGGAAAAAACACGACACTGTGTCCTGCACGTTATTCACATCTGACACCCTGTG
>RJWT010045699.1:0-11581 GCA_004365215.1 Cuniculus paca
ATCAAACCTTACTGTCAAAGACAAAATTTCCCTGAAAGAAATTAGGGCTACGATACAATATTTTCTTCAACTTCAAACATGAAATTTTCCTAAAGGAAATACAGGACTATATAATACATTATTTTTGTAGGAGCACTTTACAATGAGGATTCTTAGTGACACTTAGCTCTTTTGCTGAGTTCTGAGAAACATGTCCGAACATGAAATTTTATATGGCTTAAAATTTTAATGTTGATACTTTAGATTAAAAGAATGTACTATATTCATACTTTATCATATTTACTCAAATAATGAGTATGTATTTATAATAGCCAAAACTGTACATTTAAATTGTATAACCAGCAAGTGATCTCAAAACACAAGGCTGTGTTAGTGGAGACTAGCATGATGGTGGTGGGTAGTGATTATAGCTCATGTTCCACTACTGTCTCGATTGTAACCTTCTCTCAGCATTCTAAGAGGTTTTTTTGTTTTCCTCTGTCTAGACACATTTATAGGGGAGTTTCAATTGCTCCAAGGTCACTTTCCTATATAAGTTCAATTGAAATTATCTTGTATATGATCATATGAACTTTGGATGCATTTTTATCTTTATATGCCAACACAAAATTTTGTACCTCTTGATAGTTAAGATAATTATACAGCTAGTTTCTCTTTGCTCATTGAAACGCAAGTTTTGTTATAATATTGTTTGGACAAGATATCATGCCTGTATCTTATACTCTGAATAACCACTATGAAGACAACATTATGCATTGTGTCAACTGTTACAACTGTCCTACTAACTTGTTTTGAAGCTTGGTTCTATTCTTATGTTTATATTTTTTCTTTTTAAAATTAAAAAAATAATTTTGCACGTTTTGTTAAATCATGGACAAAACAAATTCAAACCCTTCCTTTTTGTGTGTGTGCTGTTTGTTATTTTTCTCTTCCTCTATGCCTATTTTACATCATCATAACATTTTCATTACAATTGTTTAAGCTAATATTTTGTTTCATCTTACAAAAAAAGAAAAATATAAAGAGTGGAAATCAATTTTTATAAACCTACATTTTCTTAAGCACAAATAATATATGAATTTTGATACCTCACACTTATAAATACACTTACTTATTTTTATCTCAATTCCATTAATTTACATGTATAAGTAAACAAATCATAAAGAAACTTTCACAATAATTTTACTCAATATACTTGGGATTGAATGCAATAGATTAGGAATATTTAATTAAATATTTTGAAATAAATTTGTCAATCCTTATTTCATATGATAGTTTATATTAGGAAGTCTAGCCATTTAATTTATATTTTGTCATTAAATTATACATCACAATTTTAAAATCAGATATAAAGAATATTTACTAGAATATTTATTCTAATACTTTAAATAGCTACATAGCATTAAAATATAGGTTTTATTTATTTATTATGTTTTTATTTATTTTGTCTTTTTGAGACAGAGTCTCACTATATAGTTCTGGCTGGCGTTGAACTTAATTTGTAGCTCAGACTGGCCTTGAACTCACAGCAGTCCTCCTGTCTCAGCCTCCTGAGTGCTAGAATTAAAGGTGTGCACCACCATGCCCAGCCCAGGTTTTATTTAAAATTACAGACAATAAATAAAAATGTTTCTAGGATGAAAAGAAATGATAATTAACAAATAATTTGTCTGATCTGATAATTTAAACTGAGTAACATTTAGTTTTCTGGCATTTGAATCTCAAAATAATTTATCAACTATGATATATATTTTATTTAATTAAAAAAAGTGCTGAAGCACAGAGAAGACCAATATTCAGTATTTTTCTTGTCTGCATTGCTTTGAAATGCTTAAGTGCCATTATGTATGATGATATCCAGTCGCTGCCTTGCCCATAGTTCTGCTTTCACACTAGCAATACTATAGGAAAGGAAAGCTCCATTTTCAGAAATCAGTTACATAGAGCTTTAAAACGCAGCACTTCAACCCATTTTTTTCCTCAAAAAGGTTTGACACTGAAAATAAAGTTATCATTTCTTTGACACAGGATTGGTTTTCGACATTAAAAAAAAAGCTGCCTTGTAAGTAGCTTCAACTGTTTACATTTTCATGGTGAAGGTATTGACCTAAGATTTTAAAGATGCCATTCAGTTCCCCTCCCTGTCTCTTGTAAATTGTTCCACCTCACATAACATTAGTTGATGGCTCTATTGTCTATGTGTTACATGCACTTCAATAATATTTTTACAGTATAATATCTGGTATAAAATGTTCAAATTAGAATTTGGATAAGACCTAATATAAAAATTAAAATTCATAATAGAATCACAACTTTTAAAACTAGATGGCAAAGTAATGAAATTCACATTATCACTCTAAATATTTTTATTAGAAAAATATACTCCCAATAATTGATCTTAAATATCATTTCTGCTCCTAAATTTTGAAATTATGTTTTCAAATAATCAAGCAAGAATTTTCATGACAAGAATATTCATGACATGTTTTCAAATATTCAAGCAAGAATTTGTCTCCATACATTAGTTGATGGCTCTATTGTCTATGTGTTACGTGCACTTCAACAATATTTTCACAGCATGACATCTTGTATAAAATGTTTAAATTAAAATTTGAATAAGGTCTAATATAAAAATTAAAATTCGTAGTAGAATCACAACTTTTAAAACTAGATGCAAAGTAATGAAAGTCACATTATCACTCTAAATACTTTTATTAGAAAAAAATACTCCCAATAATTGTCAACTTTTCATACCATTTTCTAGCTGACTTATATTTTCCTTAATTATCTTCAAAATTATTTTTATCATACATTAAATTTTAAATGGATCAAGACTTGGACGAAGAAATCATTTACTTCTTAGCCACTTTGTTTTCATGGCTATAAATGAATGGTCCTTTTGTTATTTTAAAGCACAGCTGTCCAAATCCTCATTGTGCTTATTTATTATGATTTTAAAAAACCTATGTTGCTGCATCTTTTCTCTGCATATATTTTTACCATCTAAGATAACCTCGAATTTTTCTTTTTTGCATCTTATGAAAAATAAAACAAACGTTATAACAAAGTAATAAGAGAATAACAATAGTTATTACACAGTATATCATTATCTGAAAATTAGTTACTCAGTACCAGACAGAAACAAAAATGTTTCTTACAAAAAAGAAACAAACAGATAACAGGAACTTTCTTTTCAAGGAACTAAGATGTTCTATTACTATAAATGCAACAAGTCAGCATATATATTGAAGTATTTTTGAAACAAAGGAATGTGCGATTTGGGGAGGTATTTGAACTTCTCCCTACTTCCTATCTTCCTACTTATCTCTCTTCTATTTTGCTCTCTCTCATATAAATATAGATATGAGATGATATGTATATATGTATGATTATATATGTATGTGCGATGAACGCACATGTGTTTGACTTATTCCACCTGATACTATGCACTCAGGTTGCATCCATTTACCTACAAATGTCTCGTTTATTTTGTTTCCAAAACTTAAGTTCATAATAAGATGGATTTCAGTAAATGTGGTTTTAATAATCACAGAATTGGTCATATTTTGTTAGGAAACAGAAGCAGAGAATGGAAACGTATTGTTAACAGAAGTAAGTGTAAAACCATATTAAGTGTAATTATAATAGTTGGCCATCTAATGTGGAAACGACGTGGTGCTGATAATAATCATTTATATTCCTGAAACATCAGATAAAATATAGTTTGGTGGAATTTTATTTTTAAGCTGATTAAAATGCTGCAAAATGTTTTCTGTAATTCATAATTCTATTCATTTTTTTTCTTTAAGAAAGGTGGGTCACATCTGCCATGCAAAATTTCTTAATTTTCTGAAAGAAATCAATGCTTTCATGAATCACTATTAATAAATGCAAAAGTATTTAAAGCCATAATTTCTGGGTAAATTCTCTAGGAAGATATTTCTAAAACTTACCAAAAAGTTTAATCTACTTTACAAAGAACTATTATAGTAGTCACTCTTCAGAAATATTGCTGAGTTTTATGATTTTTTTTTGTCAATAACACTTATAGTCCTGTTTTATTAATATAATTTGTCCCTGGCCATGGTTCCCTACAGAATCATATATTCTCTAAAGGAAGAATTCCTCTGTAAGAGTTAGTTATTCTCTCTGGAGGTAGAAATAATCTATAGTTCAAAAACATAAATGGTCCAGCTGTTTAAAGAGCATGCCCAAAGTGTTCAGAAGGAGTTCTATCTTTTATAAAATGGCTGGAGTTCCCTGAAATAATATATGGTGTTAGTTCAAGAACAGAGGTGCTGAAGTTTCTTTTAAAGACTGCCAAGCATGCTTCTTCAAGAGGCTGAATTTTAAAGTAAGCTCTATATTCGTTCTCTACTCTCAGCATGACCTCAGAGACTGTCAGACTGCTTTAAAGTTTTAACTTTGTTAAAGAGACTTAGAAGTTGAAAATAGTCCAACAGGAGGTCTGGAAGTGGGAGGGCAAGTAAAATATTTTCAGGGTTGGACGAACTTTGAAGAAAAACATGAACAGTATTAATAGTGTAATAAAGAGCTAATATCAAAGGCTTTGTGATCAGTAAAACTTGAGGTAAACTTGAAAAGAATTTGATTATTAGGGAAAGTACTGCATTTCATCACATTTTTGTTAACAACCAACCAGCTAGTCACAATAATCTTAGCTGTACAATTTGAATAAATGCATGGCAGTTTTTTTACCAAGAGAAAATATTGACCGTGTCAACTATAGCTTATGTATTCTGCTAACTTGGCATTCAAATACAGCTATACGATTTACAACACTTTTAAATCTTTGTGCTTCTAAGGTCAGTTTATTAACTAATATAAAATACAAGATGAGACAATATTGAAACTACAAGAATCAAAGTATGTATTATATTGCAAAATTAGCTAAGGTAGAGGGCTATTCTTGAAGTTGAACTAACAGCAATTATTATGAGTTTGTCATTTTTAATCAGTTA
Source organism: Cuniculus paca (assembly GCA_004365215.1). Classification (NCBI taxonomy): domain Eukaryota; kingdom Metazoa; phylum Chordata; class Mammalia; order Rodentia; family Cuniculidae; genus Cuniculus; species Cuniculus paca. Next base: position 4,983 of record RJWT010045699.1, read on the forward strand.
AACTGTATTATGCAAAGTTTAAAAATAGAGATAAATTCAATAATAGATAACAGCATCTTAAATTAATAAAATATAAAGACATGCACACAGTTAAAAAGGGACATATTAATTTAATGAATCTATTCAGTATTTTTTAAATATGTATAACCTTATCATATTGTCAGCTTCTCTGGATTTCTAATCTGTGGCTATACCAATAGAGTTAAGCCACAATACATATGTCCTTTAGTTTTATTTATTAAATTTAATTTTTGGTACTGTGTGATTTCACCAAAGTTATGAATAAATAATACTAAAACCCCAGGTATGATTTTAGAAAAACAGAACTGTGAAATTTTTCTTTATATTCTTAGAAAATTTACTGGCAGACTTAAAGTAGTGAATTCTAATATCTCTGATAAATTCAGTGTTACCAATTTTTGTTAATTTTCAAATCCTTAAAATTATTCTGAGTTCTGTATTAACTCGTGATCCAAAGTTATCTCAGGTGTACGCGTCATACACCAATTATAAGAATGTATGTTTTGATCTTCATCCAACCCACTAAAAAATCATGGGACCAGTTCTGAAGTTCATAATCTAATTTCAAGGAAAAATTTTCATTAAATTTCTTTTCAATATCTTAAATATAATGTCTAACTATTCATTCAACTATAATAGTTAACTTCATTTAGCTATGATTGCAAGATTTTTATGGAAAATTAACTATATTTAGCTATTATTTGTAATCATTATGTCCTATAAATTCAGACAAAAACTGAATTAGCAAATACTGAGTCACTATCCTTAGAAAAAAAAGATCAACTTCCTGTGAGCCTTTGGTCATGAGTCTGCCATTAATCAATATACAATCTTGTTTATTTTTAAAGATACCTTGGCTAATATATATTGCTTATACAATGGCATTGAAATCAGTGTAGCTGATTCCTGAAGGAAAATTATCTAACATAAGAATTTGTAAAGTACATGATGGTCTTTTTGTAGTTTAGGAATCCTAGACACTGAAATTGCTAAGGAAAAACAAAACAGTAAAACACAATACAAAAAAATGTAGTGATTAGACCATGGAAAGATATGTTTCTATTCTGAGAGTTTAAAGAACACAAAGCACAAAGAAAGGATATGTTTCTATTTTGAGAGTTCTAAAGAACATTTGAGCTGGCAACAACTACCTGCATTGCCTGAATGTTTTTTGCTTGTTTAAGCAAGTTCGTGTCCATGAATGGCTGGAAAAGTGCTACAAATAATTTTAGAACTAAAAATTATTTTTTGGAAGTGAACTCACAATACAAAATATGCCCTTAATGAGGATTAACTATATAGGTTACACACTATTGTATGCTATGACTATGCTATGTATTGACTATGCTAAGATATAGTCAAATAATACCTGATCTGCTCCCCTAAAAAGCTTTAAAATTTCAGTACAAAATATGGGAAATCTTAAAAGACATAAGCATTTTGCAACTTGTTTTCTTCACACTCTATAAAAATATTTATTAACTATTAACTACTGACTTTCTTGATGAAAGTATGGCAGGGATCAAACAAAAAGATGTAGTTAAGCACAAATATCCTACTCAGGGATACAGAAAGACTGATAGTGTAATGACCAGAATCACAAAGTCCAGGATACAATTAGAACACAAGAAAGAGGCATCCACCATAGATTTATAGTTTAATGTCTCGGTGGATAGGTCTTAAAGATGAAGTTTTCATAAATATGACTTTATAAATAAACTGATTTGGCACTATTAAGTAATTGAAAATATTTATAAGGTAAGAGGTAGAAATGGAATATAGTTTAGTTTAGCGGTTGATGGTAGAGTGAAAAAATTAATGTGTGGAATAATTGGTAATTAAAAGAGAGAAGGAACAAGAATGAAATAAATTAATCTAAAATGTAACTGTGGCTAAATCATTTAAGGCATTAAACTCAGTTGATGGAGTCCTCTGTGTTTACCGGGAGCAAGGAAAACAGTAAATGTAAAAGAAACATGATTGGAAGTAACATAGTATATAATGATAGTCTGGCTTCAGCATCGAGTCTGTCACAGGATGTGGATGGTGTCACAATAAGCAAAATCACTAGGAAGCTGTTTCGGTGATCCAAACGAGACGATGTGAGGGTTCAGTGCTAGGGCAATAACATTGAGGATCAAGACCTATTCATTAATTTAAAAGTTTAGAATTGGAGTGAACCAAAGTTGGTAATTGATTAGATGGTGACTGATTAGATCAATGGCAGAAACATTCCACCCGTGGCTCTCAGGGTGCGCTTGCAGGAAGCGATGTTAAAGAATTGGATAATATCTCCTTCTGCACCAATAACACATAAATCGCTTATTACCAAAAGTAGCTTCCTTACTAAAAGGAGCAAATTCCCAAATTATGTACTTTTCTCTACTGATGCAACTGACTTAAAGTGCAGTTCTCCAGCTGTGTAGCTATGTATTGCCACTTGAAATTTAAAGATCATGAAAGAACTCATCTGAACCTGAAGCTCTGGATACTTCCAGTCTTTATTAATAGCCCTTTATCTTTGACCCAGGAGTTGCTAATTATCTGCAAATATTCATGAACTAGTAACAGACTAATTTGATAGGTTGCAAACAGGTAAATTCAGAGACGCTTCAGAGTTTAAAAAGGTGGTTAAATAAGAAGGTTAGGAATAAGTTCATTGTTTCTGTTGGAGGTAACTGAAAAACTTTAGGGTAAGGGATATAGGATGGAGAATAAACAATTTCAAATGAAGCAAGACATGTTTTAGAAATTGTGCATTTTACTGGTATAAACATACACAAAAAGATAAACCTGACAGTTGGACATTTAGATATATAGTCAAATAAGTTACATCTGCTTAAAAAGTAAAATTTTCGATGGAGAATATACATGTGTGACTGAGCCTGTATGCTACTAGTGCATTTGCAATACTTTTCTGTATCATCTAAGACATTCACTAAAATTTTTCTCCCTTTTCTCTTGCTTTGCTTTTTTATACTTCTAAGCTTCATGGCTTTTTTTTAGGAAATAGGAAAAGAAAGCGAAGTAAGCAATTTGATCTATACAAATCTCGTATTTGAAAACTGCATCAACATTATACATCTCACGGTAGATGTAAAACTACCTCATACCTCTGAGATTTAAACTGTTTCTTATCTGTTTTTTTATGTCCAAGTTTTATTGTATGCATAACTTAAAACGAAACCTTAGAAACGCAACCATGCCTTTGAATATACTATGTTTTTCTTACCACACATAACGCTCAATAACAAACATGTCATGATAATTATAATGAAAAAAATAAGTCATATTTCTATCTTTAACATCCTACTTGGAAAATTTTGCAATGAAGCAATTTATTAATAAAGTTTCTACCTTTCAAAATATCAACACAACTGTAACTAACAATCTTCCCATAATATTTATTTTTCATAAGATTTAATTTTCAAATATGCAAGCAATTATCAATGAAGCTAATAACACAAATACTGAAATTAATATGTTTAAAAATTGATTATCTTATCTATTAATTACAATCTATCAGCTGACAATTCAAACAAGGAAACAAATCTTTCTTATCGCATGTTCTTAATTTATATGCATGCACTGGCAAAAAGAAACGATTTAAACATATATCTGGATAAGCCACGTAAAAATTGGTAATCAGGCAAAAATAAACTTTGAACTCTTTTAAGGTTAATGTCACATTTACATTGGTAGCCAATGGAAGATAAGTAGTATCTATATTATAAAATCTTAGAACACTGCATTTTTTAAATTTTAAATTAAATAGAAAAAATCATATGGCTGAAATAACTATGCATACAATTTTAGAGCATATTTACACAAATCTTAAGGAATAGTCATTTTTCACAACTAAAAAATTTCTAAATAAATTATTCCATTGATAAAATCACTTGCTGTTGTACTCAGGATTTCCAAGGATAATAAGACAATTACAGGACACATAGTTTATGGAATTATTATTTTATGATAGTTACCCAAAGCACTAAATATAAGAAGTTCAGGAAATCTGTCCACACATGAAGACTCAAAAAATCCAGCTAAGGTCCTGGATCCCACAGCAGTGTCCTGTATGAGTCCAACTGAAGACCTAGAGCCCATAACCATTCCCCTCACAAGTCCAACTGGAGGCCTAGACCCCACGACAATGACTCATGCAAATCTGTTTCACAGATCAATGCTGGGAAGGCCCAAAGGTCAGCAGTGGAAGTTAGAAAATCTGTGCCAGCAAAATGAAGGATCTATGTCAGTAGGCTGAGGGATCTGCACTACAGCCAGGAAGTGATACTCAAAGTAAGAACCAGAGCTCCCCTGAAAAGTACCACAGCCATCCTCAGGGACAAGGTCCCAAGCTCCTCCGACGATGAGAACAACTGAGTTCATATCAGGAAGCCAGCGTGACAAGCTTCTCCTGGAGATTGAACAGCACACATCTTCCCTTCCAAAGTCAGAAAGCAATAAGTTAAAGATAAGAGTTCCCCCAAAGTGAACTGCAGCCATTCTCAGTGACAAGGTCCTGAGCTCCTCTAACAATGAGAACAGCCAAGTTCATATCAGGAAAAAAGTTCGACAACTCCTCCAGGAGAACCAGTGGCAACAAGAGAACCAAGAACAGCATGGAGACCAACGGCACTAAACTCCTCCATTCCAGTTCTCTCTTTTATCTTGGCAACAGTTCTAAGTTGGGCCATCCACACACAGCACTACGCTGATTCAGTTCAGTTGGTATTACAAGTCGATCATCAATTTCCAATCCACCACGCTTGCCTTGGATAGTTCTGTCTTATTTTCAAAAGTCACCAGAGCTATGGAATTTCTTGTCCTTTATTTGTTTCACTTCATCTGAGCTACCTAATTGAAGAGTTAATGGACGATGAAATGGCCAAAAGGCAGATAGCAAAGGGAAGAATAAAGCAAATATATAGATTTTTTCCTTCATGGAGGAGACATCATACAGTCAATCTAAGCAATAGAATTGATCTCTCTTAAGTGCCAAACTTATTTCATTAATTAGGGAAAAAGTCTTTCCAAGTAAGAGAATGCAATATTTTAAAAGATCTTTTACATAGATTCATCTTTATGTTCTTCTAATTAAGGAAAGTTAGAGGAAACATAAAGAATTAAATAATATTTAAGACAAATACAGACTTTAGATTTGATTGCACATATGAACTAAATGAGACAATGTTTAGATGCTGTTTAAAAAAGTTTGAAGATATCAAAAACTTATGGAAAAGAAGAGAGTAGTCAAAGATATAAAATTGAGAAAAATATACCTGAGAGAAGACAGGCCAATAGATTAATAGCCCATTAACCACCAAAAAAAATCTATTGATTATTGACATAATTTTTAAGTGCATTGCTTAAACAGAGAAAATAGAGAGTGCTAATGATTCAAAAGATTTATTTATTACAAGGAATATCAGTGTCTAACACACTAAAGCACACAATAAATAATTTTTACTTTTTTTATACATGAAGAAAAATATATATTCTGAATAACACTGCATTTCATTACCAATGGGGAACTGAAATCTAATGCTGTTGTTGGAAGGTAGAGGATGTAAGCACTGATAATTCAGGCACCTATTTATCACATTGTCCGATTATACAGTTGCTGGGATTATACCTTGAGGACATGCTTATCAAAATTGCAGATGTAAAATAATCTGAATGTAAACGTCAGGCTATCCCAATGACCTTTGCAAGTTAGAGGAAAAATTAAGACTAACATGATATTCAAGAGAAATATAGACCTTATATTTGATTTTGAATCAATTACATGTAAAATACTGTGTAGTATGGAAGGTATTTCTTAATACACAATTAATAAAATACAGAATTTACTGAAAATTATTGTTCATAAACCATTAATTTGAAAGCATCATAAAATGAAACAAATAAAATCAAAACTATTCTGATATATAGCAGCTTAAAGAAGTTTTAAAAAGGGCAGCCCAGCGGCGGCTGCGCTGAGCCCGGCCTGAGTTGAGTGTGCAACCAGCAAGTTCTGCCTGGTTGTTGGGCTTGGGACTTCGCCAAGAGACTGGTAGGAGTTTGTGTCCATCCCCCATCAGCCACTGACATTTGAGGCGTCCCTGGGGCCCTGCCTACCTGCGCCCTGCCCACTCACCTGGAGCAGCGTGGCAGAGGCTGCTCCAGACCCGAATTGGGTCTGGGGCAAGCCCAGCGAACACCACCTAGCTGTGCACTTTGAGATCGGGAGACCAGACACATAGAAACCTGTGCCCAGCCCCAATCAGCCATGGACGTTTGGGGTGTCCCTGGGGCCCTGCCTGCCTGCGCCCAGCCCGTTCACCAGGAGTGGCTGCTCTGGGCCAGGCTTGGGTTGGGGCTGCGACCAGTGAATTCCACCTAGCCATTCAGCTTGGGACTTCACCAGGAGCCCAGTGGGGGTTTGTGTCCATCCCCCATTGGTCTGGGCCATTCGGGCATCTCTGGGGTCCTGCCTAGGCCCCACCCATTCACCCAGAGTGGCCCATCAGCTGCTTCTCTGGGCCTAGCTTGTATTGGGGTTGTGCACAGCCAATTCCACCTGACTGTGGGGCTTG
>RJWT010045700.1:0-11547 GCA_004365215.1 Cuniculus paca
CCAGTTACCCTTCAAAAGCTTCCTTATGAATTCATAAGGGGGGGACATCTAGACGCCAACCATAACATTCTGCCCCTGGTCATCAAAAGGTATTTAGTTCTTCTCAAGAGTCACCAAAGTTCAATAGTTGCAGAAGTGCTGAAAAAGCCAGTGTCTCCACTGAGACTTTAGACAAACTCTTTGTTGTGAGCTCTTCTAAAAATAAATAAGAAAATTAAATGCTTCCAGCAAATAATGGCACAGGGTAAAGGTTCCTGGTCTAAAAGGACAAAATAGGAGGAGAGAAAGAAATGGGACTAAAGCAAGACCAAAACCCAACAAGGAAAGCATTAAGTCCTGTAGCTCTGTGTCTAGCACTTCCAGCAAGTTATGGTGAGATTCCAACTCCAAATGGCTTAGGCAGCCCTGCTCCTACAACATGATCTGTTGTAGCTAGAATGGCCTCTCTCTTGGGCTGGCTTTGCTCATTGCCTGCTATTTGCTTGGTAGACATTCTAATTTCCCTGGGTCTGTACTGCACTTTTGACTTCACCCTGACAGCTTCATGAACTGCCTCCTCAGGGTCATACTACATGGCCTTCCAGACCTTCTAGTGTCTTGGTGGAAACCTCTCTGACCCCACAACTCTTGCATTCTCCTATTTAACTAGCATCCAGTGCTAGTTTCCAGTGCCACCAACTCAAGCAACAACTGGGCCCCCTTTGAAATATATCTGCAATGGCCTCTGAGTGTCTGGATGGTTGAAAACTATGAACAGTATCTTGGGGAATAAAGTTTTTGGGTGGCCTTTTTTCCAGTTCACTGTCTTGGGGCTTTCTTCTCAAAGCAAAGTGTTTTACTTTTGCAACTTTGAGCCTGTGATGAATAGGACCTTGCTGTTTTCTGTGATGCTCTCAAACTGTCTTTCTTATCATCCTTACCCAAAGCACTTGACTACCTTTTAAGATGAATCTTTTAATCAACCAAATTCTCCTCTGCACCAGCTTTATAGATGGTTCCTTTACAGTGAAACTAGGAACTTTAAAAATTGACTGTATGCTCCTATTTTCTGTATAAACTTGGCTAAAACCCCCTAAAAGTACTTATGCAACAGCCTCAACATTGGGCTACCTTGAAATTTTCTCTGACAGATTAGTCCACTGCTTTTAATCTGAACAAAGTATCCCAAAAGTTTCTGAACACCATGGTCATGTAGTATCACAGCAACAGTCACACTTCTTTGGTACCAAATTCTGTTTTAATCACCTTTCTTGTTGCTGGAACACAATACCTGGCACTCACAACTTTAAAGAGGAGAGGTTTATTTTGGTCCATATTTCCCAAGTTTCAGTCCTGTCAAGGTTAGCAAGATGATAGAAGAGCCTGAGCAGAAGAAAGTTGCTTATGTCATAGTGGCTGGGAAACAGAGTGAAAGGAGCCTGATTTGTGTTCTATTAAGGCTTTTAACTGATTGCATGAGACCCACCCACATTATGAAGGATAATCTGCCATACTTAAAGTCCATCCATTTGAATACAATTGTATCTCCATTCATGAACTTAATTCTTTCCATGATTTTGATTGCAAACTGAATTGGATGAAAGCTAAATCAAATTTGATTCAGTGTTGACTTTATGGGGAAATGATTTGGTCCTTGTCCAATTCTGTTTACAACAAGAATCAGGGAAAGAATTAAGTTTGTGAAAAGAGGTACCACTGTATTAATTTCATTTCAAAAATACTTTCAAATAATTATTTAGAATAACATATGACAAATATCTGAGTACCATGACTTAGCCAAATTGATAGACCAAATGAATCATCACAATCACTAGTGTTGTGTGTGTGTGTGTGTGTGTGTGTGTGTCTCACCCTTCCTTTTCCTACTGGTGATGTTGGATGCAGTTATTTTTATTTTTTCCAGGTGTGTGTGTGTGTGTGTGTGTGTGTGAAAGAGGAGGAAGTGTTAATGATTCTTCTTTTGGTGTATAGGTCTACAAAGCAAGAGGAAACATGTCCAAATGTCAAATAGATAATGAGGTCCTTGACTTCAAATCCTTTACGTATTGAATAAGCTTTTGGAGTGTTTTGGGGTGGGAGATGCATATAGTTTTCTGATAGAAGAAAAATAAATATTTGTGAGGAATTTATCATGAAATATTTGTGGATTGCAAGATGACACCCAACTGTGTTCACTCTCTCCCACTCTTTATATCATACATACTTGTCTCTTTGCTTTTGGTCTTGGTCACTGCTTTGACCAATGAAAGTAAATGAACAGTAGGCATGCCAGTTCTGAGCAAAGAATTTGAAAGGCATCATCTGCTTCTCTTATTCTCTTAAGCATTTGTTTTCTGTTGTGAAGACTGGAATCTTTTTCTGCCTGGGTCTCTGAATAAAAAGACAAGTTGCAGAGCCCAACTAATCACAACAAAGCCCAGTCCAGCTCAGCAGAACCACACAAATCACAGCCCTTACTAATCCTCAGCAAAAAATAAGTTTTGCTGAAGTTATTAAGATTTTGGGGATGTTTGTTACTGCAGCAAAAGTAGACATGCACAATGAGTCTTACTAATTTATATAATCCCAATCAGGCAAACAAAGGCTTCCTTTCCCAATAGGAAGGTTTTTAATTTTAATTATGTAGATATTATCCCAATTCCTCACCATATTGTTTAATTTAAAATTTATTTTAGCACATTTTAGCAGTATAATGATTGCATTCATCATGAGTCTTCACCATATTTTGTCCTAGAAGATATTTGAAAGACTTAAAAGGCTTCATTTACTCTTGTAACTGGATTTTGGACACCATTGTGAACTCTGGGACTCCATCATGGATGGCCAAAGCTTCTGATTTTAAATGAATAGAGGCAGGCCCTGCCTCTCTGGTTGTGGAAGTCTTCCCAAGTGGTATCTCCTTCTTTTTTTTCAGTTTGCATTTGAGCTGGATAAAAAGAAAAAGAATTTAGTTTCTCTTAACTGAGCCAACACATTCCAAAAGGCATCTTTAATTGAAAATAAAACTTGAGAAAGCACCATCCTTATAAATTATTTTGTTTTTTTTGGAAGTGATACAAAATCTTAAATCCAATTCATTGTTTTCTATTCTTTCCTCCAGTTCTTTACTTAGCTACTGGGAAACTAAAGTAGTCATTTTTGGTGTTTATTCTCAAGCCCAGTTCTTCCATAATTGAGTTTACGTTTCCAGCTCTGTGGGAGGATATAAAATTATTTTTGACATTATAACTTTACTTGAAGTTTTAAAATGAGAGCATTTTTTTCTAAGTAATAAAGACTCAAATTCAATAAAAGCAATCGGTGACCTTGCAAAACAATCACAATGCTGTATCTTACACAACTGATCTGGATATTTTAAGAGCAGGTCAGACAAATGAATGTTCATGCAAAAGGTTAGAGAACTAGGTTAAAGAAAAAAAGCATCCATCTCATCAGTGTGACTCATTCACTGCCCCCCCACCCCCGACTGGCAAAATGACTCAGGCTTTCAAGTAAGTGACAATGCTTATAGAAAAAAATATGACCTAGCGGTTTTCATCAGGACTTTTCCGTTGGCTGGTTGTTATGCTTTTGATTTTCCTGCATCCCTGAGGAATTTGGGGTATTTTGAGACTTTTCACAAAATGGTCTAAAGGGCCCTGCTGACAGTTCACAAGAAACCTTCCGACTGTCTAGATTTCAACCTTGACACTCACAAAGACTCGAGTAGAAAGAGTTGAAGGAAATTTCTGATTAAAACACTAGGTGAAATCAGGCCCCAAGGCTATAGGTAGATGTGACCAAATCCTGTTTGGAACACTACCCATTCATATCCAGAACCAGTGTCAGCCTTCAGCTGTGGTCAGCTTCAAGCACACAGCCAGATTTCCAATCCTTATTCCTCTGCTCCAACTATTTGGAAACAGTCATTGGTTGGCAGAAAGGGGCCATTATGGGGTTGGGATTTTGTATCAGGTTTGCCTAGGCTAGGGGGGCTCACTTCAAACTGATTTCTTTCTAGTTCTTGCTCCTCAGTCACTGAACAGAGACAATCCAGTGGCCTCTTTGTTGGGTTACAGTCAGAATCAGTAAGATAATGTGTATGGAGACTTTGGAGTGCTATGGAACACAAAGGCACCCAGCGTTTCAGCTATTATGTTCTGAGGAGAGATCCTGCTGTCTGACGTGCTAGTAGCTTCCAGGAGTTTTCTGTGCTGACATAGGCATGCCCAGAGGGTTTATGGATAGAAGAAAACAACTGGGAGTAGGTTTGGTAGACATACACATGATGCTGTGTGTTCCATAAAAACAACAATTTGGACACACTTAGTGTGATATACTCCATACCTCCAGTTCTAGTTTCTCACTGCCCAGCATAGGCTCCTCCTTCTCTCTCTCTCTGACCCACTGTATCTCTCGCTCCATGTTTGGTCATGTTCTGCGACTGTCATCTACCTGAGGACAAATCTCACCTCCCTTGCTTACTTGCACTTAAAGCTGGTTAGGCATATTCAAAAGGAGTAACTTTTTGGAAGCCTTTCTTAGTTACTTTTCTCTCATTGCTGAGACAAACTATCCAACACCCAAAGTTAAAGGGGAAAAGGTTTATTTAGCTCACAGTAGGTAGAAGTTTCAGTCCATAATTGGCTGGCTCCAAGGCAGCATGGCACTTGGCAGAGGGGCAATCATTTGTGGCAGCAGAAGACAGCAAAAGCAGGAATAGAGAAGGGAGAGAGAGAGAGATGACAAGCCTTCTCTGTCCTTTACATTGTATGCAGGCTACCTGCCCAAGGGCAGGTGTAGCAATCACACTCTTAATCCCAGCATTGCATTATGAATCAATCACACACTCTAGATTCAGCTACCTCTGAAAAAACCTTAGTACTGCATGAGGCTTTGGGGGGATATCTGGACACAAACCATAACATTCTGCCCTTGAACCCCCAAAGACTCATACATACCCCTTTATGTAAAAGGTGTTTAGTCCATCCCCAACAGTTGTCAAAGTCCTAACAGTTTCAGCATTGCTGCAAAGTACAAATCAAAAATCTCCTCTGAGATTTAAGGCAAACTGTCAGCTGTGAGCCCCTGCATAAATGAAAATAAAGTTAAACACTTCCAGCATTCAATAGCATAAGATATACATTTCCATTCCAAAAGTTACAAACAGGTGGATACAAAGGAATGGGACCAAAGCAGGCCCAAACTCCAGCAGGGAAAACATTAAGCCCCGTAGTTCCATGTGTAGCATCTGAGGCAATCTGTGGCCTAATGTTAAATCCCAAGAAAACAACTGGGAGTAGATTGTCCAGAGACTTTGGGCTTACATGGCTCTGCCCCTATGGCACTGCTGGTGGTTGTAGCTCCCATGGTTTCTGTCTTGGGCCTGCTCTGCTCCATCCTTGCAGTTTTCCTCAGATGATCCATGTTCCTGTCTTCTCCAAACTTCTGGGACCTCCACTGAACCTTCAGCTTCACACATTGTCATCTCAGGGACATACTCCCTTCCCTCCCAGACATTCTTTTGAAATCTTGGTGGAAGCTTTTCTGATGCCACAGCTCTGCCATTGTGCATGCACCCAAAAGCAGCACTATGTGAATAATACCAAGGTCTGCTGCCAGCTGGAGCAGCATCCAGGCTTCCCTCTCTCTTGGCTGAAGGGTTCAAGTGCCTGGATCACTAAGCACTCTGAATCCAATTCTGAGGAACAAATTCTCTATGCTGACACCATTCTGGAATATAGCACATCTGCCACCATCTTGGAACATGGTGCTCTGTGGCTTTCTTCTCAAAGCAAAGTCTTTCACTTTTGCAATGTTGAGGGTAGTCATGCTACTTCTTGTGATGCCCTCAGGCCATTTTTCTATTTTCCTGCTCCTTCTCAGCAATTAAGATCTCCTCTGCTCTACCTTTGCAGTCTGAAATTTTACTCAACCTTCCTTTCTGCCCAAACTTGCAGGGTTTTAAATCATTCTGCTGGGCTCTTTTCTCTTGATTATTAACATAGATCTTGCTAAAAGCCTCCAACAGTAGCCATGCCACTGCCTCATCATTAGATTGTCTTGAAAGTTCTTCTGCCAGATTAGTTAGTCTGCTGCCCTTAATCTCAGTCTCAGGCAAAGTCTCTGGACATGAGTAAAATGCAGACAAACTTTCTGCTAAGTCATAACACATGTTATCTGGACTCCAACAGCCTATGTAGTCCTTCCCAATAGAAACTTCCTGAGTCTGGTCCCTATAGGCAGGATTTTTATCGCCTTCTGGTGTTCTGAGCTCTGACCAGAATTGCCCATACAGTACAGGCTAAGGCATTTCAGCTCTACTTTTTCAGCTAGCATCTCCAAACCTTTCCAAACTTCCTGTAAGTCATTCCCAGAGACTTCTGAACCACATGGTCAAGTACAGTCATGGCAATGACCCAACTTCTGGTACCAAATTCTGTTTTAGTTACTTTTCTCTTGTTGCTAAGACAAAATACCCAACACCCAAAGTTAAAGGGGGAAATGTTTATTTATCTCACAGTTCATAGTGGTTTCAGTCCACAATTGGCTGGCTCCAAGGCAGGGTGGCACATGGCAGAGGGGCAACCATTCATGGCAGCAGAAGACAGCAAAAGCAACAAGAGAGGAGGGAGGGAGAGAGAGAGAGAGAGAGAGAGAGAGAGAAGAGAAACCTTCCTCTGTCCTTATATTATATGCAGGCTCCTTGTCCTAGGGTGGGTGTAGCACTCACACCCTTAATTCCAGCATGCTTAATTCCAGCATTACATTACAAATCAATCACACACTCTAGATTCAGCTACCTCCGAAAAAGCCTTATGACCACATAAGGCTTTAGGGGGACACCTAGACAAAAATTATAACAAAGTCAAAGACTCCGAAGGGTAAAACTTTGAAGAGTTTTCTTCAAGGGACAGTAAAGAGGTAAATTAAACACACTACACACAATACATCTTCATAAAAAATGCACTTTGCTCATTCATCTTTGCTCCATTGGTCACTCTGGAACTCAGGCCAGTTTTTCTCTCTTACTATTACTGTTCTCTCACCATACTGCATTATGAAAGACACTTTCATTTCCCTGTGACTGCTCTTATTTGCATATTTGCCTATTATTTAAAGAAACACCAACAAATTCTTCTTGGCAGTGAGAGTGGAGTGAGAGAAGGACATTTGATTTGGTTTGTCATAAACAATCTTGGTCACCTCTCATACTCCTTCTTCCCCCCAGGTGTGGAGGGACTTAGTAGTTGTATGAGGTTCTTATTCAACCCTTGGATCATAACACAGAGATAATGAGCCCCAGGCTAAGGGTTTGACATGGGTAGGGAGCAGTAAATACTGCTGTTCTAGGACCACAGCTTGCACCCTTCCAATATCCCATGTCCATTTAGGACTCTGCTGTTCTGTACACCAGCTACAGCAAAGGCTCCAAATGCCAGCAGGAAGGGCCCTTGCTCCACCTTGTCAATTACCACAAAACCTTGTAATAATCACGCTTGACACTGGATGATCTTTTCTGGTTGGATATGGCTTCAAATTCCCAAAAAATTTTCATAGACATAATTTTTTTGGTCCTCAAGGGGCCCCAGGAGGTAGTCACACCCTCTAGTCATTCAATAAATACTTGCTGAAAACAAGTATTCAGGGGGTTTTTGGGGGCTACTAGGCTGGTCCTCAGCACTTGAGGTTTCCAATTTTAAAACCAATTTTAGTCCTAAGCAAACTGATAGGAGTTGGTCATCCTTCTGCCATGCTGGGCATAGGACTCCCAAATACAAACAGGACAGGAGTGTTGCCAGCACACATGGTGCTTACACACTGGTGATTTTCTTGTGTTTTCTATTTGCTGAATATTGAACTGAGGTGTTGCAATCTGCAGTTCAGAAAATGTTAAGTACTGATGCCTTTCCCTCCCCTTCCATTTCCTTCCATTCCCTTCCCTCCCTTCCCCTTCTCTTCTCTTTCCTTCTTTCCCTTTATTTTCTTTCTTTCTTTCTTTCTTTCTTTCTTTCTTTCTTTCTTTCTTCTTTCTTTCCTTCTTTCTTTCTTTCCTTCATTCATGGTACTGGAGATTGGGCTCGGGGCTGAGTTACATCCCCCTTCCTTTTAAAAAAATTTTGAAACAGTCTTGCTAAGTCACTAAATTGCTTAGACTGGGTTCAAACTTGTGGTTCTCCTGCCTCAGCCTCCCAAAGTGCTGAGATTACAGGCCTGACTCACCCATTCTTTAGATGTTTAATTCATTCATTAGGCCCAGAGCAGGTCCCAGGTTAGGAAAAGTCAGGGTTGCATGAGGTATTTTCCTGGCTTTTAAAGAGCTCATAGGTAGTACTGTTGGGAGTAGGGAGACGCTAGGAAACCAATCATCAGCCAAGGCTTCCAGGCCTATGACTATGAGGTTCTCACTCCATTCTACTTTTTGCCTCCTCTTTTGATTTTTCTGAGTTGCTGCCCATCCTCTGCATGTAGCCTCAGCATCCTCCAGGGACTCTTTTTCCTCTATTAGTGTCCTAATCTTCTCCCATCCTTTCCATTATTACCTATGAATCTATGCCATCTACTAAAATTGAGATCAAGAGAAGTACATTGAATGCTGGTGATGCATATTCACTGAGAAACACTCAAATCTCAAACAGAGATCCCAGGAAATTCCTCTGGGGGAGCCAGTGTTCTGACTGAGAGATGAAAGTTTTTTCCTAGTTGACAGGCATGTCATTGCATTGCTTTCCTGGGGTGAGTAGATGATCTTGGGGTGCATTTGGGCAGCAAGAGCCAGATTCTGTTGTGTCGCAAGGCTTCCTCTAAAATTCAGTCACTTTTCCTATACATTTCAGAACAACCAGGACCCCTGCTAATTGAATAGTGTCCCATTTGGGACCAGATCACGCATTTCCAGGAAGGACAAAATAACCCAATTAGTGTTGAAATGTCAGCCTGAGCTGCAGATACGCCTTTGATATGAGCTGTAGCGTTTTCTTTGGCTGTCGTCTACAGTACCGTTAACTCTAAGAGCCACCAGTGGCACTTGGCACAGATGCTCACCTGTTTCAAGAAGCACAACTCTCAGCTCATTGTTTTTTTCTGGAGTCCAGCTTGCTATTTTTCTCTGACATTGTTGGGCGTGGAGTTTGAGGATGTGAATTGACTTCTCCACATGAAAACCTCTCAGAAAGAATGATTTTTGTCACCGTTTACTAAGGGTGTGGTTGGCATCCTCTAAAAAGCTGCATCCATTTATTTTGTCTCCTTTATTCACTCATTTCTCCGTGAGCATGCTTTCCACATTACAGGCATTTTTCTGGGTGCTGGGAAGATGGTAGGAAACAGGATACTCTGAGAATGTGAAATATGAGTTGAGATCCAAGTGATGTAAAGGAGCCAGGCATGCAAGGATGTGGGTGCAGAATGTTCCAGTCAGAGAGAACAAGCAGAGACTCTAAGGAGGAAAAGAGCTTGGTTTGTTTGACGAGCAAAGGGAAACAGTGTGGCTGGAGGCCACAGCAGGTGACAAGGTGGAGAGAGGTTGTTAGGAGCCGAATGATGCTAAATCTGTGATTTCATTCTGAAGCACCACGAAGAGGACACTGAAAGGTCTCTAAGTAGAAGAATGAAGGGCCCCAGTGTGATTTTTGAAGGATCATTCTGGTTGCCTTGGAAATTAAATTATAGGGAAGCAAGAGTGGACCAGTCAAGGAAAAAAAAAACTGCAAAATTCTAGGTAAGACAATGACAGTGGTTTGGACCAGGATGGTGGCAGTGAAATTGGGGAAAGTAGACAGATTCGAAGTCTATTTGGGAAGCATCAGAGTGAGAGAAGAATAAAGCTTTTGTCTTGAGCAAAAGGGTGGATGGAGCTGCCCTTGGCAGAGGCACGGAAGTCCGCGTGCAGATCTCGTGTACAATTGCACGTCTCAGGTGTGGCTGCCACTTTCAGTCAACTGCCAGGGACACATGATCTTTTGGTTTCATGTATCATCAGCCTGGAAATAAATTTCCAGTAAGCCATAAAAAGTCATTTGAGACCTAGACATTATTTTCTTTCAAGGACTAAAGAAGAATAAGAAAAAGAAAAGGAAAAAAAAAAGCATTGACTGCATATGGAAGAGCAGCAAGGAATCGCCTAAGATGTTTCTTTTGAGGTGTTGTTTCTTTTTTATAATCACTGATAATAAAGACAACAGTGCTAACCAGCCTCTAGTGATTGTTTGATAAGTTAAGTGCTTCACATGCATAATTTCATTTAGTCTTCATGTAACCTAGGAAGTAACATGAGTATTTTACTTTACTCTTAAATGAGGAAGCCAAAGCCTACAGAGATAAAGGAGCTGTTCAAGGTCACAGACAGGAAATGGCAAAGCCTGAAATTAAACTCAAATCCCTTGATCCCTGTCCTGTGCTCTTAAACTTTGGGCTCTCTAGTTCCCTCCTAGGCATTGGCTGGGATGCCACCCCATCTGGTCCAGGTGTGTCGGTGCACAGCTGGATGAACATCTGTCAATGGGCAGCCTGATGTATCTCTGCCACGGTGATGGTATGTGGTAAGGACAACGCTCAGCCTTCCATGAGCATAATGCTGTGAGCGTTATAGGGGCAAGGAGAAATCATCGTGGCCTGAGATTGTGGAGAAGGCCTTCTGTTGAAAGTCGGGTGGTACTCGCACCCCAGGAGAAGATTTGGAAATGTGCGGAGGTGTTTTTGTTCAACGCAGTGACTGGCATGTGGAGGGAGAAGGAGCAGAAATGCTATAAAGACTCTATCAGGCATTGATACTGTCCCACCCCAAATGCCGAGAGCACCAGTGAGACCCTGGAGAACCAGATGAATCTTTAAACTTCAGACTCTGGAAGTGGAAAGCACTTTTCTCTTAGAAGAGGCCAGAGCATCTTGACTGCTAATGGGGGCCTGATTTAGGTTTCAGACTGATGATCCACCTTTGCCTTCAGAGATCTCATAAAAACATAGAGGAGCTGAGCTGGGTCTGTTGGGATGCTCTCCTTTTCTCTGTTTTCTCTCCTCTTCTATTTTTTAATTTTAATTTTTTGGCCAGTAAGATGAGTACTTAGCTGGGAAGCTACAGCTGGCATGGCTGGTATCACCATCCACTTGAGAGCCCTTAATGAAGAATATCTGATTACGGAAGGAAATTAGAATCTGTTTGTTTTCTGTTCATTTAATTTGATGTTTTAATGATGCTACAAGTTATTTGAAATATTCTATTTCAATATACCCTTCATTGTACTTGTACCCTGAGGCAGACTGACAAAGGGTGACATGTTTAAGAGTCTGCTTTCAAATAATAAATTTCCACTGGAAACCCGAAGCAGAAAAGTTTTATATCAGGAGTGCTTCAGAATCTTTTAAGAAATCAAACTAAATTAAATTCCAAGGATAAGCATAAGAGGACTTTTCTTTCCCCCAAAACTGCAACATTTTGCTTTATTTTAGATATAAAAGGCCAACTAGAAACAGAATAATGTAGTGACTCAGGCAAATGGAAATGTTGGGCTTTAGTTCTACTTGTTAGGAAGTAGAAAATTAACAGGCAGTAGTTTTGAAGGGATGACA
>RJWT010045701.1:0-11584 GCA_004365215.1 Cuniculus paca
TGCTTTGTTTATTGCTGATATATCCTTGCAATACATAATATATTCATCTTGGAGGTGAAAAATACTCAAACGTGCAACATCTTGATCACTTTTACTTCTCCTGGTCCCCACCCAGACCTCCCCTCTCCCTCTTTCCCAAGATGACCTTCCCAACTCCACAAAGTCTAGCTCCCTCTTTCCTACCATCTCCTTTTTTTAGCTCTTTGAGTTATTTAAATTTTGAATTTCTCATATAAAACAAACCATGATATATGTATGTATATATGCATATATATATATATGTTTCTGATTTGTTTCTCTTAACATTATCATCTCAAGATCTATTGATTTTGTTATAACTGACTCCAATATATCCTTCTTTATTGTATATATACAGCATGTTTTCTTTATCAGTTTATCTGTTGATGGGCATGTAGGCCACTTCCTACTGCAAATTGTGATATCATAAACATGGGTATGCAACTATCAATGATAATATGCTGCCTTTAACTCTTTTGGAAAGATGCTCAAAAAAGGTATAGCTGTGTCAAATGAGATTTTTATTTTTAATATTTGGAGACATATTACTACTGAATTCCAGAGTCGTTGTACTATTTTATACTCCCCACAATATAGAAGTGTTACTTTTTTCTCCACGATATTGCCCCTATTTGTTTCTGGAGTCCTTGATGATAGCCATTCTCTCTAGGTAAATGTTACTTTGATTTGCATCTCTCCAATGGTCAATGATGTTGAAAACTTTTTTATGTACTGATTGGCCATCTGTACTTCTTGAAAAATGAATTTTTGACCTGTACTAAAAAAACAAAATAGATCAAATACCTAGATACAAAGCAAAAACACCAAATCTGGTGGAAGATTAAATAGGTAAAACTCTTGAAGACTTAAGCATAAGCAAGGACTTCTAGAACAGAATTCCAGCTGCACAATAAATAGAACCAATAATCTAACCAATAGAACAAGTGGAATTATACCAAATCAAAAAACTTCTGCACAACAAAGGAAACAACCAACAGAATGAAAAGATAATCTGTGGGAAGAAAAAAAAAATTTGCCAGGTATTTTCTGAACAGAAAACTACTATCTAAAATATTATAATAGTGACAAAAATCATAATTCCTGCAAATAACACAGTACTTGATCATTTTCATTTGTAATTGCAATCTAATTTTCATTCAGAGTTTTCCATCCAAATAAAGATAATTCTGTCTCTGGGTTTCATGAGTGAAATGGGTGGTCTGGATATAAATAGACAAGAAAAATATCAGATAATAAAAGAATTTAACTTAGATTTTTGTCTTCTTTGGGCATCCTAGTACACTAAAATATTGAAAAAGAAATACATTTTAATGCCTGTCTATGAACATATTTGAGTGTGATATTTCTATTCCAGAGAAATGATGTGGTGCTCTCACAACAGTAATGTCTAGTATTATATTGGAAGAAACTTAACAAAAGTGAATATATAAGTCATATTAAAGGCAGAAGGATGGGTAGTGAGTGGTTCAGGAACTTATTAAAGCAATTACTGATCTTTTTTTTATGTTTTAATTCTTTTTTGGAAGTAAATTATATTTTACCTTAAATACCATAGTAATAGTTTAGAAAATGTTGGAAAACATATTATCTTGATATAAAAATTTTTAATCTGTCATTTTATACATATTTATTTAAATCATTGCACTTGTATACATAATGTCTGTACTGTTATTATTTCTATTTTATTTTTCTCTCTTATGTTTATTAGAAATAGTAATAAATGGAAAACTTAAAAATAAAGGGAACTAAACCTTCTATAGTCTTAGAAAACAAAACATTGACTTAACTCAGTTATGTTTCTGAAAGAAATCATGCAAAGAATTAAAACATGTTTTTCTATAATGTCTAAGTCTGACTCCTCAATCATTTAAAATAGTTCTCTGCCATCTAGCCTATCAGTTACTGTGGATAAAGGCATTTTTTTTCAAATTAAGATTTGATTCTAACAATGGTAATGGTTATTTTTTAAATCATGGAAATAAAAATAATATTTGAGACAGAGTTAAAGAAAGGCCACAACTTGAACTAGATTGGAGAGAGATAAACCTTAGATTTATTTAGCATCTCATTTTAGAATTATCACTAGATTTCTTTATCATTTAATCTATTTCAAGCTGTTATAAACAGATGATCTCATTTCTATGAATTAGAAAAAGTAATTTTTGTAGTAGCATATAGAAACTAAGCAGTGCAGTTGGAGATATATTTCTATAGTATGTTGGATCCATATATCTGACTTTAAAATGACTTTAAACTAGAATGCTTCACTTTAACTACTGCATAGATGAGACTTTAAAAGAAAAATATACAGTCTCTTTACAAAGTCCATTACACCATAGAGAAGGATAGTCATGGAAACAGATCTTTTCAGTAGATGCTCAAGTTGCCATGGGAACACAGAGCTTCCATATGGCTCTCCAGAGCCCTCTTTAATCTACATTGTTCTTCCATTCACCAAAGAATATACCTGCTATGCACCACAATCTATAGAGAATAAAAATAATTATGCTTCAATCACAAGGTTCCCCCAGAAGGTGCTATTCTAACAAAAAAGTTGCGACCAATAATACAAAACATGCACAATTTGTGCATTTTCAGTCATTTCATGGCCATGAATAAATTTCATCACATTCTAATAAAGTTTGGAAATAACAGCAAAATTAGAACTGTGCTTTATGTACTTTCTTAAAGTATTTCTGTAGGGAAATATCACTTAAGAGTCTTAAATCATGGCAAATGTAATTTGTAAAACTGCATTAAGACTCCATAAAAACAATTTTTGACATAACTTCAAGAGAATTCCAACTAACATATTGTAAGTAGTTATGCTGAGCATTGTCATAAATGTGTATAATATCTATTTTTCTTTTTAATTTAGAAACAATTATACTTTAGTTTTCCACAATTAAGAAGTCTTAAGATAGTGGATCCCTTCCTTATTCCCGTATTGTGTAATGGAATTTTGATTGATTTTGCTTGACATATGAAATTAAGAAATAGAACATGTACTGGCATTTGTTACAGATTGTCTTTTATATGAGAACAGTGTCAGTTTCTTTGTTCTAGCACAATGTTGAATTAAACTGAATGTCTTACACAGCACTGTGAATAGTCTAGGAACAAGTTTTGATATATCAATAGGAGAGATTGCTTAGGAAGTGCTTCTTTTCAACTAAAAGGCCACACATACCTTATTCTGATTTCTCTAGCCCTTATCTAACATTATTTTTCTACTCCAGAAAAACTTCACTTTGTAATTTATAAAAATGAGATCACCTGTTTATAATAGTTTTAATTATATTGAATGTGAAATAAATATTTGTTGCTTCCAACCTGGATACTTAGGATAACCCTATGCATTTAGTTATCATATTTCCTTGGATTCTTCTTGGGTGTGACCGCTTCCCAGGTTTTCTGATTTTTTTGTTTACTATGACAGTTTTGAAACATACTTCATGTCCAGAGCACATACTACCAATGTCTTAACATTGTTAGTTTCATCCTTGGTCACCTGAATGAGATATCATTTGTCAGTTTTCTGTTCTACTGAGTTAGTTCCCCCATTTTATTCTTAGGAAGGAAGACTGTGTTCAATGAAAGGCAAATCATGCTCCCCCACTTTGAAGGAGGCGTGCCTAATCATTTGGAATTCCTCTGCAAAGATTTCTCTTTGTTGAGCATTTGATCAATCTTTTATTTATAACAGGGTAGAACTATGGATGCAGATGCCAGGCAATATATCATGGTTTTCACATAAAGGTATCTGAGACTTTAAAAGTAGAAGTCTTCCTTGAGAAAAGCAAACATAAATTGATATCATTGAGGAATTGTGAAGAACACACATTACTGAAGATGTTAAACTGGTTAAAGAATTATTCTTCATATATTTATCAATAAAATTCTCTACATTCTTTCCCTATTTTAATTACACCTGCATCTGTACTCAAAAAATGGCCTAGTGGTGTTGACCAGTCTGACTGAATGATGTGAAAATTTTTGTAACTCAACTAGTCAAACAGTTGACAACTAATAGGCCAGTGCTTAGATACAACTGTGAAGTCTGTAACCACACACACAAAAGGAAAGAATGGAGGTGACATTATTATTACACAACTAATGCAGTTAAAATTTTGAGAGAAGTCCCAAGTTATTTAAGTTGAAATTTTCTCCTTCGTAAGAGGTACCTAAAATTATGTAAGTACGGCTTTAAAAAAGTTTTAACACCATGGAAGACATAGGAGTTACTTTTCTACTGGGAACTGTTTTCATTGACTATGCTTTTAAACCTAATGTTTGTAATAAGTCAAGAGGTGTTAAGACCGTACAACCATCAAAGAAACAATATAACATGATGTCTTTCTAATACCTGCAATTTGAAACTCAAAACATAAAAAGTCTATTTCAGACATTTTTATAGCACAACTTATTGAAAATAGCAAACAAACTTTCTCCATCTAAAACCTTGAGTTTGAGATCAAATCAAATAGTTTGAAAAGCAAAAAAAAATTTAATATTCTATTAGCTTTAGATAGAAGCAAGAGGCATGAATTGGGAATAAGAAATCAATCTTTGAACATTAGAGATTAAATTAACAATTTCAAATTTTACATTGAGTTAAAATTTATCAAAAAAATAAAAATTAAATTTATTTATAATGCATTTAAAGGAATTTGGATTTGCTTTTCAATTAAAAGTATCCTATCAGATTTAATTAAGCCTATTTTCTCTGCACATTTCTTATCTTCCCTGGGAAAGATTTGGTAAGAAGATCGTGGTATCTGTTCTGACTAACCAGCAATAAGCAATATGGAAACTGATTTAAAGTCTCTACCACTAGAGATGTCAAAACAGATGTTACTTTCTTAGGAGATGACAGCACCAGGCATGAAAGGTCAAACATAATTAAAAATTTTATTTTCAAATGCACTCCACAGTCTATACCTACCAAAAGTGTATTTCACCTTCTGAACTTGTAGAGTGCTATGTTCTGCAAAATGGGAGAGTTTTCATTTTAGTTTAGGTGCCATTTAGGAGTGAAATCATTTCATCCGTTGATACCCAGGGGTTCCCATTAGGATATGGTTTGGTATTTCACTAGAACGTGCTGACAACTGAAAGATCAGTTCTAGCAGGACTGTTTTCTCTTATCCTCCTACATGAACATCAAAATTTTCCCAGTAGATTATCCAAATGAAAGAATAAATTAACACATCTTTCTTTTATGGCGTTATCACCACTTCATTTTCTAAAAGGGAGAAGGGTTGAAAGTCACATGTTACTTAGTCATATTTAATTACCATTTATTAAGTTCTATGGAAATCTTTCCCTTGAAAACATGAGTAAACAATGCTTGGCCAGAAAGCTCTTTTTTTGCTTTCTATAACATAGGGTCAAAATGAAGTAGAAGTATAAAATTTACCATTAAAAAAAAATCTCTATCTGAAGTTCTGTATCCATGGATTCAGCAGAGAATAACTGATAATATGTGTCTTGGTTATTTTTTTTTCTTGTTGTTGAGACAAAATACCTAATGCCCAAATTTATAGAAGAAAAGGTTTATTTAGCTAACAGTTTGTGGAGGTTTCAGTCCATAATCAGCTGGCTCCAAGGCAGGGTAGCATGACAGAGGGGCAACCATTCAAGGTGGCAGAAGACAGCAAAAGCAACAAGACTAAAAGGGGAGAACAAACCTTTTTTCCTCCCTTATATTGCATGCAGACTACCTGTCCTAGGGCAAGTGTAGCACTCATACCATCTCGATGCTCTACTCTTGCACAAGATGATGATGTTTACAAAGTGAGGGCCCAGGCCCTCTGCTGAGTCCCTTGGTTAAACTTCTAAACTTCTCAAGTTGACACAATGTATAAATCATTACAATATGCAAAAAAGTGTCTATCATCAACATATAGCAACTTTATTCTTGTCACTATCATCTAAACACTATGGTACAATTATTTACACTAGCATTTCAATGACATTGGGTACTATAAATAATAAAGAGATGATTTAAAGTATATGGGAATATTGTGGAGGTTGTATGAAATACTACATCATTTTGAACATTCTCAGATTTTGCTACCCACAGAGGTCCAGGAATCAATCTGCCACAAATGCTGAGGGGCAATTGTACTTCAGAGAATAAATACTGCAATTGATTGTGGTCACATTGGTGAAATAAGCAATTGCAAAATCTGATAGTACAAAGGAGTTTCACTGCCTCTACATAACTCGAAACGTCTGAAGACCCCTCACCCACCCACAAGCAGAAAAGCACTGTACAGCAAAGCTTGCAATGTAATTGATTTTTCTCACATCCATCTCCTTTATTGGACAATATATTTCCTGAGGGCAAAAAAATGTCATATTCATGTGTTTATCTGCTACAGAGATTTCATTATTCCTTGAACACAGGACATTTCAGTAAATGTTATCTGAATAAATTTAGTAGGAGGTCGAGAAGCCCTATGTAGAATTTCTGTCCTCTAAAGAGAAAAGCAATCAGTATAGCAGTGCAGTGACTCTGGCCCTAGATTGTTTTGATTTGACTGCTTATTATTGTACCTACTTTTCTTCTCATGCACTGTTTATTGTGAGAAGTATATGAGACAATATGTATGAGATCCTTATGACACTGCCTGACGCACAGTTAAGTACTCCATAGTAACCACAGCCATGATCCTTCCCCATTGTGTCAATTACATGATAAACACTGAAAGACCCACCACTGTAATGATCTTGATCAGGAATCACTGCTGCCCCACTCAGGGATGTGCATAAATGCTTAACTTCAAGCATCTCCAGGCATTGGTCACTGTGGACTAAGGAATTTTCTGGGAATGAGTCACAAAGCCATCTTTCTTATACTAGATTACAGAAGTTTGCCAGAGTCATAAAAGGTCTCATAAGTTTTTTCTAATTGCTTCTCAGAAACTGACTGGAAAATTCTCAACTGAAGCTGTTCCGCAGGTCCTCTCTTCCTTCCCTACATGTGGATATCTGCTCATTCCTCAGTGAGGACTAAGTCTGTTTCTTACTAGTAAACCAAAGTCCATTTTATTTTCTCTCAGCTTTTAGACAACACTTTTAGGGGTGTGTTAGGTTTATTTCCTGCTGTATTCTTTTAAAGGAGTGTCCTAGTCTTAGATTACCAAGAGCTGTTATTAGTAATAGACACTAAATTTTAACAAGTACCCTTGGAGCTGCTATTAAATTAATTGTGCGTTCACCTTTAATGAGAATGAATTACAGCAGTAGATGTCCTAGTGCTAAGACACATTTGTGTTTATAGCACAAAAGCATTTTGGCAATGGTGCAATTCTAACATACTATTGCATTCTTTTGAATAATATTTTAAATTATTTTTACATCAATACTCCCAAGTGTGATTGAAATTGGGTTATGGTTTTCTTTTTTTGTATTATCATCAAGGATAGGTACTGTTTATCAGGATGGTTTTTAAAATTAAGTCAGAAGCTTTTCTTACTCCTGATAGCCTAATAAATGTTTGAATAATAGTAAATAATATTAGAGTGATCTTTTCATTTTAAATTTAAAATAAATCATTCATAAAATATTCTCCATCTTGGATAAGGATATAGCTCAGTGGTACAGTGCCTGCTTGGCAAGCATGAGGTTCTGAGTTTGATTATATATATACATATATAAAATCTGGAATTTCTAAAATATAGTTTGGTACAATTTTTCCAACTGACTGTAGTTTTTGATGTATTTATTATTTCTGCCATTTCTTGAACCAATTTCTGTATTCTAATTTTACTATATCTTTGTGTATTTTGTTAATATCTTTGAAATTATTTTATGAAAAATTGTATTATAAATTTAGTAATTTTCCTTTTATGGTTTTATTTTCTGACTCTTTTCTACATTTGTCTGTTGGTGGGGTTTTGTCCCTTCACTGGTAATCTAGCTAATTACTTATCATATTTTTTTTCAGATTTTCAAATAAAATTTTATTTTTTATTTTTAGTTTTTATTCTTCATCAATGCATGTCTGCAAGTACATAATGTGCATACTCTTTGTGTGGAGTTGACACGTGTATGACAAATCTTAATTACTTACTTCCTTTCCTTTTTCACTCCTCTCCCCTCCATCTCTGCATTCTCTTCCTATTTGAGAAAGATAGTAATAGTTTGGGTTTCTCATTAAAGAAAAATCATGTAATAGTTAATTGTTCAAATTCACTTTGTCTATTTTTTATTTAATTTAGCTTATTGGTACATTTTAGATACACATAATGATCACATTCATCATAGGAAGTTTGTACCTGTACATGATACACTTGATTCTTCTTTCTTTCCCATTTCTCTCCCCTCCTTTAATCTTTTCTCCTCATTTACAAAAAGTTTATTTCCATTTTTTTCTTCTATTCTCTTTGCCTTCTCCATCCCTTTCTTACCACATCCCCTGCCCCCAGTTCACCTTCCAATTGAACATTTTCTTCCTATTTTACAATATCTACAATGTCATTTAGGTACTTATTTACACTTTTGGTTTCTCACACCGGAGAAACCATGTGATATTTGAACATTTGCATTCAATTTATTTCACTTAAGAGTATAGTCTCAAGGTCCATTCATTTACCTAGAAATGTCTCTAGCTTATCCTTCTTTTTGGTTGAGTAGTACTCCATTGTATAAAAGAAGAACACATCTTCTTTATCCATTCAACAGCTGATGGGCATTTGGGATGTTTTCAAGATTTAACTATTATAAACTGTACTGCTATTATCATGAATGTGCATATATGGCTGCCGTATGATGTTTTTAATTCTTTCAGGAAAATGTCAAAAAGGGGAATAATGGAATCAAATGAAGTTGCTAGTTTTGTTTTTTCAGGAATCTCCACAGTGATTTCCACAATGGTTGCACCAGTCTATACTTCCACCAACAGTGGAGAAGTCTTCCTTTTTTGCCTATCTCCTTAGGCATTTGTTTTTGGTTGATTTCTCGATGGTAGTCATTCTTTCTGGGGTGAGAAAGAATCTCAGTGTTGTTTTAATTTTTATCTTTCAAATTACCAGAGATGCTGAACAGTTTTTCATATATTTATTTGTTATTTGTGCTTCTTTATATGAAAAGTGTGTATTCATCTCAGGTTCCCTTTTTTGGATTGAGTCTTTAAATTTGAGGGCTCTGGTTTTTTAGCTATTTATAATCTTCTATATATTAGTACTTTGTCTGAGGAACAGCTGGCAAAATTTTTTTCTGCTCTGTATTGTCTTTTATGATCCCAGTTGTTAATTCTTTGCAATATTTTCCATGCCATCAGAGTTTTATTCATAAAGTCTTTGCCTAAACCTAAGTCTTCAAGAGTTCTAGCTATTCTCTCTTCTAGCAATTTAATGTTTCTGTTTTAATATTTAGATCTTTGATCTATTTTGTCTGTTTTTTTAATCTTTTTACTCTGTCAAGCCCTAGTTACTGAATGAAAATCCAGTTGCAGTAATTGCATATACTAAAATTATATAATATAAATATAAAAGTTAAGTATGTACTGAAAAATGATAAGAAAGAGAAAAGACACATTTGCTAGCTCCTCATGTTTTATATAAAGTGATCAGCAGGACACGGTTGTGTATGCCTCTAACCCCAGCACTCAGGAGACTGAGGTAGAAGGATGGGCACAAGTTCAAGGCCAACCTGAACTATAAGGGAGATCCTGTCTCAAAAACAAATTTAAAAATACTAAGTGGATCAATATTTGTCATTTCATCTTTGAATAGGAAATGAGAATATTTAAATAAACAGAGACAGTTACTAGAACAACAAACATACGCTAAAATAATACGTTATCTCAGGTTGCTGAGATATGGTGGGGGAGTAGGTGATGCCATGGAAGAAACAGATATTATATGACAGCAGAAAAACAACAAAATACAGAAAAAAAGCCAAAAATAGACCTAAAAGTTAAGTAAACACTAATATAAGAGAATTAAGTCCAAACATCTGTCAAAAAATGAAAGTAAGTGAGAAAAAGCCACTTTAGAAAAGAAACTAACTCTTAAACTGAGTAGAGGGAAAAGAAACAACAGTTCCTAACCACTCAAAATAACATAAAAAACAACATCGTTCATACCTTGAATGTAAAAAGTAGGGTTGCTACGGGAAAACCAAACATGTACAAATAAAAAAATAAAGCAATATCAGTGTTGGGCAATAATGAATATTTTAGATAGGATGCTAACCCAAATGGAGTTTCTCTGTTGCATAAGTATGTCCGTGTGTGTGTGTGTGTGTGTGTGTGTGTGTGTGTGTGTGTGAGAGAGAGAGAGAGAGAGAGAGAGAGAGAGAGAGAGAGAGATTCCTTGTTCCTGTAAGTTTCTCATAGAAAACTGTTATGGTTAATACATTGTGTCAACTTGCACAGTTTAAAAGTTTAACTGAGAGACTCAGCAGGGAGCCAGGGTTCTTTCTTTGTAAATATCCTCATCCTGTGCAAAGGAGGGCAAGGACATTTTGTGTTACACCCACCCTGAAGCAGGGGATGGCTTGTATACAATTTAAGGGTAGAGAAGAGGCTTGCCTTCCTCTTTTTTTCTCCGGCTGCTGCCTTGAAGTGTTGCCCCAGTGCCATGCCACTCTGCTTTGGAGCCAGCTGATTATGGACTGAAATCTCCAGAACTGTAAGCTAAATAAACCTTTCCTTGCTTCACTTTGGTGTCAGGTGTTTGTCTCAGCAACGGAAAAAAGTAACCAAAACAAAAACACACGCATGGTGCATCTTTTATTTTAAGTTAGTGTCACACATAAATGGAAACCTGGCCAATAAAATCTCACTGAAGTAACATTACTCACTTGAATAATGACTGAAATAAAAATAGCAGGTAGATAATACCAAGGACTAGTGAGGACAACTAGAACTTTCCTAACTGACAAACGAGGATACACATTATACTATGTGTATCTGAACTAAAGATACCTTCAATTAATGGGCCTTTGGAAAGCAGTTAAGATTCAAACTCCAACATGCAGCTGGAGCATATAACTTTGGAAACTAGTTTAGCTACTAATACTGACCTAGCAATTCTACTTTTAGGTAAAGACTGACAGTCTTAATCTGGAAGTCCTATATCCAAAATGTTCCAAAATCCAAAACTTTTGACATTGACATGATGCCATTGCGGGAAATGCCACACTTTGCCCATTACATTAAAAAATGACTCTAAAACTTGGGGGTTTAAAAAACACAATTTATAATTTTCTAAAAATCTGTGAGTTAGTGGACAGTTTATCACTTGAATTCATGCATGTGTTTATATAGTGCGTCTTTCCTGGGTCTTCAGGGGAAAGATGACCTTTGGAACAAGGTGCTGGCTGTCACTGGGACACCTCCATGCTTCTCTTATCCTGTACAGTGTTTTATCTTTAGTAGTCTAATTTGAACTGTTTCAAAGCATAGTGTTCAAGGGAACAAAAGTGGAAATTATAAGAATTTTTAATGCTGAGCCCTAGAACTCAGATAGTGCCATTTTCACCTCAATCTATGTCAAAGCAATCATAATCCTAGCCCAGATTCAACATAAGG
>RJWT010045702.1:0-11576 GCA_004365215.1 Cuniculus paca
GGCCCAGGGCGTTCCGAGTAACAACGTGGGAGTGATGTGCCCGCCTTCGCTCCAACTCCGAGCTGCTCCGGGCCGGGGAGACGCTGTTAAGAATCACAAGTTTCTCCAGGCTGTGTCGCTGTAAGTCAGTGGCACCAAGCTCAATTGGGTCCTCTCTTCCTTAGCTTGCATTCTTGGCAGTTTCAAACCTCGCCCTCTGCTGACACTGCTAACCCACCTCGTCCTCACTCGCTTCCAGCAGGCGGCGTCACTTTTGCTCAAGAGATAGTCACAAGCAGGACACAAGAACAATGCCAACTTCCAGTACCAGCTCCACACTCACCCATGCACCTGTCCATCCCTGATCCTCCCAGTGGGAAAGTTGTCCTTCTCCTAACTGCATTGTATCAGCACCTCCAATTACTCTTCACCTGCAATCGCGGCATTCTCAGAAGCCGACGCAGGAGAATTCCAAGTTCCGGTCTACCCTGGGCTGCGGAGTATTTAGAGATGACAAAGCTCAGACTTGTCCATTAGAGATCACAGCCCAGGACGGGTTGCCTCGCTTCCTCCTCCTAGCAGGGTCAAGATTTCCCAGAGGAGAGCGCTCAGTGAGGGCCCTTGGGCTGGCTCTGAGCAGTGAGAACATAAAGGGGCTGGTGAGAGGCACACCAGCTTTCGTCAGTGGGTTAGACTTAATGGCCTTTGAATCCTGAATATTTGGGAACATATCCCTGAAATCCAGATGCTTCTGTTACAGTGGGGGAGGTGATTCCATAAACAGCATTCCGTAAGATGGATGTGAGGAGCGTGCTTGGAATTCCAGCACTCTGGGAGGCTGAGGCAGGAGGATAGCAAGTTTGAGGTTAGCCTAAGCAACTTGCAACTTAGTAAGACCCCGTCTCAAAATAAAAGTGTAAGAAAAGGGGGAGGGATTTGGTTCAGTGCAAAGACCCTGCATTCAAATCCCAGTGCAACCGTAACAAAACTTGTCCCCCCTACTTTGTTTTTTTTAAGCCTTCCTTTCATCCCACTTTCCCAGACAAATTTCTGGAAAATGTTTTAAACGCGTAAGATCACCAATTCCTCACCAACTTACTGCACCCTGGTTCCTGCCTTCAGTGTACGCTAGAAGCGGATCTTGCTGACGTCACCCACGACCTCTCCATCCCCAACCCCAAAGAACGCGTCTCGGGGCTCAGTTTCCCAGGCTTCTCAGAAGCTTTTGGTACGACTTTCTCTTTCTCAGTCACCTGTGGGAGACAGGGGTCGGGCCTTCTGATTTTCACTTCAGACAGCTTCCGTTTTCATTTCCGAGCCTTCGTCTCCTCCCATTTAAAAATGGTCGGGTTCCCTTCGGTTCTGATCAGGTCCCGCGAGGGCTCCCGTTTTGGCCTCTGCTGACACCTCCCGAACCTGTGCAAAGGAGCCCAGCTCTACTGCGCTCCGCGTGCACGGCGCCCTCTCAGCAGAGCTGCTCCAACACTTCTTGGCCTTGGACACACCCCGAAATGAGCGCAGGAATCCTCCTCCAAAACCGCTGCTTCTCCAACGGCCTCCGTCTCAGGAAATCTCGACCCCTTCAACCTTCCTGTTTAAACCAGCAACCCTGGCTCCTTCTCACGCAGTCATCAGCCGATCCTCTCCGGGCCACGCGCCCAGCCACCCTCTGGGGGACACGATGCCGAGCTTCTGCACTGGTTCCCCCCACCCCGTGTCAAGCCCTCACTCCAGCCTCAGTCATCGGTGTACAAGGCGCACACTTCTCAGAGCCCCATCAACCCCGCACACTTCCCTGCTCCGAGCCTGCGGTCCCTCTGTCCACCCAGCAAGCGGTCTCTGCGGCTCCAGCTCCCAGCCTGGGCGTCCTGGCCCCCTCCCACTTCACCCGCTGTGACCTTTGTTCTGTTGTTTGAATTCTGCAGTCCCCTTGCCTCTTTGGGGCCTACGCAAAATGCCCTTCCTCTTACCCACGTCCTCTTCCGGCTGGCTCTCTCCGAGGGCTGAAAGCCCTTCCTGACCCTCGGACACGGTGAGAGCCCCGCTTCGCGCTCCTTTGTGCACTCGCAGCAGTTTGCTTCTTCGTCCTTGTTTCTTTGATGTTTATCTTCCCGCAGGATCGCAGGCTTCACTGGGGCTGGGGGACGGACCTGCCTGGCTCAGGGGTGCAGCAGCAGCATCTAGAGAGCTGAAGCGGTCCTCAGAGACAAGGTGCTAAAGGGATAGTTCCTACCCCTGTGACCGACTGATACCTGGAGAATACTCACAGCGCTCCCGGCTATTTTCAAACTGAAACCGAGCTGGTATGTTCTCAGCCGAGTAAAATGTGCATTGCGGCCGGGCAGGGTGGTACACGCCTGTCATCCCAGCACTGGGAAGGCTGAGGCAGGAGGAGTGCTGTGAGTTCAAGGCCAACCTGGGCTACATGGTGAGACTCCGTTTCTAAAACGAAACAAAACAACAACAAAAATGTGGATTGCATTTGCATCTATCATGAATCCTACTTCCTAGTACATTTATTTGGGCCCTCTGTGAGCACATCACTGGGACCTAGAATGAGGCAGGTACCAGAATCGTCCCCATTTCACCAGTGAGGACCACGGAGCACAGAAACCTTACATCACTCAGCCAAGGTCTTACAACTGGTAACGTGTGGGGCTGGGGCCCAAGAAATCTGCAATAGGATTTGAATGTGACAGCTCAGCACCCAGCCCCGCCACCACACCGACTATGGGCCGGAGAACGCTCCTCCCCTTCCACCAAGGCCGGCAGGACGACTTGGGGGTGTCTGACAGTCCGCCTCCTTGCCCTGGAGAAAAAGCTGTAGGCCTAAAACTAAGGGCCAGTCCTGCACTTGAATCTTGTGGCCAGGGACACAGACAGCACTGTCCTGAGTGTCCCCACCTGCTCCTTGGGAGAGGGTCCAGTGCCACCTGCTGGACATGGTTTTTATACTCTTTTCAATCCGCTCAGCATACGCATCTCACAACTCCAGAACCCTGGATTTCAGGATCTCATTAAACTGTTATGCGACTCTATACCTAGCACTATGCTAGGATCCTACAGAATTAAATCCTCTCTTTTTCTTTTCTTCTTGTATTTCACTTTTACTGAGCCTACAATGGACTTTGATTTAAAGACCAAGAGAAATATAACTTTCTTTTTTCCATGGTCATCCAGTACTTTTCTCTTTTTTAGTAGTGAGGAAGGGAAAAAATATAAGCAAGTAGACTTAAATTACATGCATTGGCTTCTTTATTTGGAGATGATAACAGCGTTTGCCCTCATGGTAGACAGGATTGAAATGAGCATGATGCAGATTAGTTCACATAAAGTGACAGGATTGTACCCAGCACTCAACCAACATTCAACTAAGTGTTACCTCTCTGTCATTTCTCCCACAGAGAAATCAAGTGCTCTTTCCTTTAACAAGCTGAAGAGAAAGACAAACATCTCAGTTTCTGGAATGTTCTGGAACTTTCCTTTCAAAAATAAAAATGGCACTGAAGTAAAGGTCAAATATTACAACTGGCCAGGAAACCACGGATTAGAGTTTGTGTTCATTCCACAAGCATTTTCCAGTCCTCTGTTAGGCGCTGAAGTGGAGGGACAAGGATCTGCCCCCAGGCAACCTCCTCTAGAGACAGGCATTGCTATCAGAGGTGCCCATATCTGTTGGGGAGAGTTGGGAAGAGATGAAGGCAGCTCTGGAGTTGAGGGCTGGGGCTTATCTCCAGCATTCTGCTTCTCCTTCCTCTCCACTGAGTCACCCTCCTTTTCCTGTAACTCTCCTCATTGCCCTGCAACTCTTTTCTCTTACAATCCACACCAGGATGCTTTATGCTGTCACCCAGTAACAAAACTTGTCCAGGGATATTTGGATTTAAGGGCAGTCTCTAGAAGATCTCGCACCACAAGGACCAGATGAAAAGCTCACCTATTGTGCTTTTCAACTTTAAGATTCTTAGTTGAAAATTTAGTTTGCCAGGTGTGGTGGCACACACCTGCAATCTTAGCACTTGGGAGGCTGAGGCGGGAGGCTGAGGCAGGAGGATTGCCAGGAATTCGAGGACAGCCAGGGCTACATAGTGAGTTCAAGACCTGCCTGAATGACATAGCAAGATCTTGTTTCAAAAAAGAAAGAAAAAGAAGGAAAGAAAAAAAAAAGAAAATTTAGTTCAACAACCTTATTCAACATCAATTGTAGATCCTAAGATCTTACCTCTTAAATCTTCCAATCCGCAGAGTTGCTCTCTGCCTGAAGCTTCCTGGCCCGAGTTTGTCAACATTTCCATTGGAGAGAAGGGGATAACCCAAGTTCTCCATTCAGTGTGACCCACACCTGCCTTCCTCTCTCTTATCAGTTCAACTTTTGGGGAGACAAATAGTATCTCCTCCTCCCATTCAGACAGAAAACCTCTTCATAAACTCAGACCCTCCCGTGTTACCCAATCCATTAGGAAAGTATTCTGGCCCTAGCCAGGGCCTGGCACAGAACTGCATAACATATACTAAATAAACGTTGCTTCCATTGAGAGGCCAATAATGACGTCACAGCACACAGATCTACTGAATTTGGCCCAGTTGACTTTCACCGCTGGTGAACAATGTGGATTTATTAAAGACATTTACTTCCCAGCGACTGGGGCTTCCAGTCCTTAGACTCTGGTGAACAACACATCTGGTTCAAAATAGGAAAATTGCTCAACTTGATGTTATCTAGGGAGGTGGGAGGGTATTGACTCTCTAACAATAAATCAACTGACGATGACTGTATTCCGCCTGTATTTCACTAATGATCCTTTTCTGTGTAGCTCCTACTGCATGGCTGTTTTCTGACCCAGCAAGTTGAACCAGTTTCCAAGGCTAATTGGTATAGCAGGAGTGGCCTCCTGGCTGGAAAATGCCTGTTCCAAGCCTTCTGCTTTGTCCAAATTGCCCAGTATGAGGACGTGGGGGGAGGGCCAGCTCATCCCCCTTCCAGTGCCTGACTTTTCTGAGCCGACCACAAATTACTGGTTAATTGCTCTCGTCCCAATAAAACTGGCAAAATCACCCTTTTATTTTAAAGTTAAAAATGTCCCTGAGTGTAACAGTCTTAAATTAACTACAATTTGCGAATATCACCCAAATTGTTGGGGCTTTTCAAAGATACTTCAAAAACAATAGTGATATTGTATAGACTAATTACACAAAGATGGTGAGATTTTTTGCTTAAAAACAAATCTGGGAAAAGGCTGGGTGCGGTAAGTTTAAAAAAACAAATTCAAGATCTTATGGCCTACAGAGAAAGGATTATTTTAGAGTGAAATAAACCAAGACGTGCGTATTGGTTCAGCTGGCTTGGAGGATCATAAAGTTTCACACCTTAGATAGGACTCAAAAGTACACACTGCAGCCTTTGTTTATGTATTTTTCAAAGGCACAGTGCGGACCTCTGGGGAAGAAAGCTGGAGTATGGGTTTGCTTTGCGCTGTTCCCTGAAAGCCCCAGGGAAGCAGCAGCCCTGCAAAGGCCAAAGTACAAACTATTTCTCTCAGTAAACTCAGTAAACAGTTTATATTTTTAGTACTAGAAACATTATATAGGGCGGATTTTGAAAGAAGCACTTCCTCTAGGGCGTGTATATATTTTTAAAATGATCCTTTGGTTTCAGCCATTCCGACTTTGAAATAGATCGGGTGGCTCCCTGGTTCTCCCTGCTTCCCTAGGACAGTGATTTACACACTGGATTCCATAATGAGCTTTTTTTCCCACAAGGTTGCCACAAATCAAAATCTAAAGCTCAGAAGCAAACAAAGGTCATCAACACAGGGACTGGTTGGTTCATTTCTCATTGTGATCAACAAACACCTGAAGTTGGATACTTTAAAAAGAAAAGAGGTTTACTTAGCTCACCCTTTAAGGGCTGAAGGTCGGGGGTCAAGGGGTCTTGTCTGTTCAGTCTCCAGTGAGGGGCCCTCACCACAACATGGTGGATGGCACCAAAGTGGGGCTGCATGCAAGCGGGGAGGCTAGAGGGCGAGCAGTCAGGCCCCCTTTATAACGATGCGGTCTGGGAAGAACTCTCTCTGCAGTCACTGGCGGATGTCTTCCAGGGTGACGCCCGAGGATCTAACTGCTTTCTACCAGGCCCCACGCTACAAGACTGCACACTGCCCCAGCCGGTTGTGGCGGCCACGCCTGTAGCCCAGCACTCTGGGAGGCTGAGGCATGAGGATTGTAAGTTTGAGCCCAGCAGGGGCAATTTAGTGACATACTGGGACGTGGCTCAGTGTGAAGGCCGTGGGTTCAATCCCAAGGACCGCAAAGAAAGAAAAATTCAACACCCTTCAACGCTACCACACGGGGACCAAGCTCCAGTACGTGAGCCTTTGGAGACACTGCAGCCGCATCCAATCATGATAGGGATTTACCTGGGATAAAAATAACTCCTCAAAAAGCAAAGGGCTGATGAATATAAAACACAACCTAGCCGTAGTTTACAGGAAGCAAAGAGACATTCATGGGGAACGCACATACAGACAGAGCAATGGAATTGGAAATACTTTTGCTCTTTTTTTATTTTTTGTGGTACCGAGGATTGACACTATGGAGCTCGAGTACGCTAGTGTAGTGCTCTACCACTGTGCTGGAGTCATAGCACTTTTGTAAATATTTAAATTTTGCGACTGGATCATAATAAGCTGCCTCGGCTGACCTTGAACTTGCAATCCTCCTGCCTCAGCCTCTGGAGTAACTGGAATTATAGGCATACTTCACTATGCCCTGTTTGTTTGTGTGCTTAAATTAGACAATAGTTCCTTACTTCTTATACTGAATAATGAGTTCGTGAATATTCATTCTACTAGTCTGGTTCATAATTTAGGAATGTGATATATATTCTCTTTAAATATTAAAATATTACATAATAAAGTACTTTAAGTGAGGATACATTAACTTTTAAAAAGTACTAAGTAATTTTGTTGCAAGCATTACATAGTCATGGCAGTAATGAGGAAGTGGTAAGAATATGACCACAGTTTAGGAAACTTTGACTTACAGTAAGAAACTCAGATTTCTTAGCGGACCATAAGAAGTACATTCTGGTTCAAGTTTGCCTTTCCAACAATTTCTCTTACTGGCTTTCTCCCAAATATTCCAAACAAATGTTTCTGTGCCTCTGAAGGTGTCTTTCTTCCTGTCGAACCATCTCTGATTCTCCTCAATGAATTCCCACTGACTTAAGGAACTTGACTTCCCTGCTACCTCCCCCAAGACCCTGGGCTAAAACCGTCACTTCTCTGGGCAGTTATTCCCCTTAGTTCGTCCAGAGCACCCTACCCGTCCCCCTCACCCTCCGTCATGGCACTCTTGCATTAAATGTTTCTTTTTGTTTGCTTACTGATCCTCCCCTGAAATGAAATCCTAAAGACCAAAGCTTGCTCAACTTGGCACTTTCAGTACCTGGGGCAAAGTGTGACCTACAGAAAGTCTTATTCCACCAACAGCTAACTCACTGGTTTCAATAAACAGCCGGAGATGGAGTTAGTAAGTCTGTGTTTACTTGAGTTGCATTGTGAACTCCAACTCAGACTGCCAAAGACTGGATAGATTTTGAGATATCCTGTAATCAGGGAGTGATGGAAGACAAATAAGCAAACATGTTGAAGACAGGAAAGATTATGGAGACAAAAAGCCACCAAGCTCAGCTCACCCTTAATGCTGGAAGCTGCACCAGAGAGGTTGGAGAAACTATTCCTAACAGACACACATGAACACACACACACACATACTTGAGGGGAGATGCCCATTCGAAAGTTATGGGACCTGGGATCCTCTAATATAGAAGTTTCCAAGCCATAGTGACGGAGGCAGACTGGAAGATGATGGGAGAGCATGCAGCAGAAAATGCACACCCCCAGCCAGTCTACTTCAGTTCCTGTTGGTTGCCCAGGTAACCTCCAGTCTACTTCAGTTCCTGTTACAGTTCCTGTTACTGCTGTCCCAGAAACCGCTGGTCACTACGATGCACATTGTATGAACCAACCCCCAACTGAAAGTCATTCTGCCTCTGTACTTTCCTTTTGCAACCCCATAAAAACCTCCCTCCCTGAGCCTTTGGAGCCTGACATTTTTAGAGGTCAGTGCCTGTCAACGTTAAATAAATCTGCCTCCAAATCCTGGGTGATGTTTGGTGTTTCTGTTTACCGCTGCAAACAGAGAAATACGACAAATGCAGAGGAGAAAGAAGAATAGAGTCCTGCTGCTGATTCAGTAAGCACTCGGTCTCCATAGCAACTCAGGGTGAGGAAGGACTGTGGAAGCACACATGCAGAGGAGACTTAGGGTCAGTGGCTTCGGGGGACAGAGGAGGCGAAGGGCAGCTTGTTCGGGAGGTGCTTCCATCTTCATCCTGCATTCATTCAACAATCATTCACTGAGCACTACCTTTTTCTTTTCTTTTGCCACTCAGGATTGAACCCAGGGCCTTCACACTGAGCTATGTTCCCACTCCTCTCTAAATTTTTTATTTTTCAAGACAGGGTCACATTCAATTGCTGAGTTGAACATGCTGAGCTCAGACTTGCAACTCTTTTTGCCTCAGTTTCCCAGAATGCTGGGGTTACAGTGGGTGCCACCGTGCTCTGAGCCCTCCCTCTGGTAAGCATGATATAAGGTATTAGGAGGGCCCAAAGATTATTAAGATTTAGTCCTTGCCTTTCTTAAGCTCACAGCTTACTGGGCACAAACTTGATGTGTTTGTAAATAATTACTGAACAAATTAGAATGTGATAAGTAGCCTGGGTGAAGTCTAACCAGAGAAGTGTGGAAACAGAGGGGAGAAGGAGATGCCTTCATTTAAAGATGTTTGTAAGGCAAAATGGATGAGGAGGGTGACATGCCACCAGCATACTGAAGAAGGTGTGGGATGTAACAGCCACAGAAAAGCTAAGCTCACGAGGACAGGAATACTGTGAGCACAACGTGGGTTCTGAGAACCTAGTGCATAGTGCACCTTTTTTTATTCTGCAAGAAATAATCTAGAAGTCTTTGAGTTTGTCCCAAATAACAAAGACTCCAGTGGCTTTTAATATCTCTTTATAACACTGGGAAATTAGGCCACAACAGAGAAAAATAAGTCATGTACTGGCCTCACAATTGTGTATTTTAGCAAAAATTCTGTGTTGTCAAGCAATGTGAGCTTTCAGCATTGGATGCAATAATGGAGAACATAAATGTAAATTTTTATAAGTTTATTTTGAAAAGGAGTGTGGGTTTGCATTATTCATAAATGATGGTTCATGATAGACTGTTCTTTGGTTAATACATGGAAATCCTTACTCATTATTTGCTTATCTTTAGTTGGACAGGCTTTTGTTTTTGTTTTGTGGTACTAGGGATTGAGCCCAGGGCCTTTATAATGAGCTTCATCCCCAGCCCTTTTTGATTTTTAATTTTGAGACAGGGTCTTGCAAAGTTCCCAAATTGCTCAGGCTGTGTTAGAATTTTTGATCCTTATGACTCAGCTTTCCAGAGTTCTGGGATTATAGGTGTGTACCACCATGCCTGACTAGTGATGATGCAACTAATTTTGTGTTTCTGACAAATATGACATAGTAACTGGTACTGGACTTGTATTATGATTATAAATATCTAGAAAACTGGGTATGACATAGAAAAAAAAATCACCTTTCACATGTTAGAAACAGGCAATACAGGAAAGTGATCCCTTAGTAAAAGGAAGTGGATAAAGTGACCCCATGATCTTTCTGGCTTTCTACATGGAGACAGAAGACATAGATCTCACTAAGCCAAGGAAACAGAAATCATAAAGACAACCAGGGGCAGTGTCTTGGTTATTTTTCTCTCATTGCTGAGTCAAAATACCTAAACCCCAAAATTATGGAAGGAAAGGTTTATTTAGTTCAGAGGTTGTGGAGATTTCAGTCCATACTTGGCTGGCTGCAAGGCAGAGTGGCACATGGCAGAGGGCAATAGTTCATGGCAGTGGAAGACAGCACAAACAGCAAGACCCCCATCAAAATACCATTAGCATATCTCACAGATCTAGAGAAATCATTCTTATAATTCATCTGGAACCAGAAGAGACCTAGAATAGCAAAGGCAATTCTGGGCAGCAAGGGCAGGGCAGGAGGCATCACAATCCCAGACTTGAAATTATACTACAAAGCTACTATAATAAAATCAACATGGCACTGGAATCAAAACAGACCTGAGGATCACTGGAATAGATTAGAAGATACAACCCCAACTATAAACA
Organism: Cuniculus paca; assembly: GCA_004365215.1. Classification (NCBI taxonomy): domain Eukaryota; kingdom Metazoa; phylum Chordata; class Mammalia; order Rodentia; family Cuniculidae; genus Cuniculus; species Cuniculus paca. Next base: position 10,244 of record RJWT010045702.1, read on the forward strand.
CACTCAGCCACCTTATCTTTGACAAAGGGGCCAAAGATGTTCACTGGAAGAAAGATAGCCTCTTTAATAAGTGGTGCTGGAAAAACTGATGTTCCGTATGCCGAAAACTAAAACTAGACCCAAGCCTATCAACATGCACTAAACTAAAGTCAAAATGGATCAAAGAAGTAAATATTAAAACAGAAACACTAAATCTTCTGGAAAACAAAGTAGGTAGAAATCTTGAAGACATAGGGGTAGGTGAAGAATTCATGAACAAAAGTCAAACTGCATGGGAAACACTTCCCAGAATCAACAACTGGGATCTTGTCTTGTTAAAAAGTTTTTGCATGTCAAAAGAAATCTTGAACAGAGTGAAAAGAAAACCCATGAATTGGGAAAATGTCTTAGTCAACTGTCCTTCAGACAAAGGTCTTCTATCTAGTATATACAAAGAATTTTAAAAAATCAGGCCCTCAAAATTCAAAGACCCAATCCAAAAATGGGCATCCGAGATGAAAACACACTTCTCAGCTGAAGAAATACGAATGGCAAATAAATACATGAAAAAATGTTCAGCATCATTGGTCATTAGAGGAGTGCAAACTAAAACAACTCTGAGATTGCATCTCATTCCAGAGAAAATGGCCAGGATCAAGAAAACTACCAATAACAAATGCTGGAGAGGCTGTGGGGGAAAAGGATCCCTTCTCCACTGTTGGTGGGAGTGTAGACTGGTACAGCCACTGTGGAAATCAGTCTGGAGGTTCCTCAAAAAGCTAGGATTGGAAGTCCCATTTGACCCAGCTATTCTGCTTCTGGGCATATTCCCAGAAGAAGTGAAATCATCATACCACTGCGATATATGTGCACCCATGTTTATAGCAGCACAATCTGTAATAGCCAAATCTTGGAAACAACCCAAATGCCCATCAATTGAGGAATGGATTAAAAAGATGTGGTACTTTTACACAATGGAGTACTATTCAGCTATAAAGAAGGATCATGTTGAGGCTTTCATAGGTAAATGGATGTGACTTGAGACCATACTCATAAGTGAAATAAATCAAACTCACATGTGTAAACACTGCATCATCTCCCTAGTATAAGAAACTGAAAGACTCAATAAGATACAAAATCCCTGATAAATATGGGGAAAAGGTTCCGAAGTCCAATGGTGCTTTTATTCTTTGATTTGATTGGTTTAAGTCTGTTTTCTACTATTTGATTGCAATATGTGAGAAGATATGAGCAGCTTTTTTGAAGAAAACAAAGGACATTAAGGTAGCCATTGTTGATTTCTTATTATCTGATTTGAAGGCCTGTAATGCTTTCATTCCTTTGTTTTATCTGG
>RJWT010045703.1:0-11579 GCA_004365215.1 Cuniculus paca
TAAACTGATGAATGAGATTTCTAGGTCATCTCTTTACAGGTGCTTGCCTTGCTAACTGTGAACTGAAGATGACAACAATGACGATAGAAGTCACATACTAAGGATGGCCAAGCTGTCCTCCAGCTCAGGACTACTCATTTCTTAAGTTCCAAGAGAAACGTTTTCAAAAGTTATGCTAGAATATGTAACTTAATGGTTAAATTAATATACAATTAAGTATAAAATTCAGTGCCATTAATTATATTCACACTGTTGTGCAACCATTATGACTGTATTTCCAGCTAAAACTTCATTACCCCAAGCAGAAACTCTAAGCATTAACAGTAACTCCCCAGGCTCCCTAGCTCCATTCTCTGGTAACCTCTAACCTATTTTCTGAAGAGAAGTAAACTTTTCATCAGCTTCTCTTGCAGCTAGACAGGCTACATGATTAAATCTGGTTCAGTTGCCAATGAAGTTGATTTATGTACAGATGTCATTTCTAGGCCTTGTCCTTGAAGACAGTTTGTAGTACGGTCATGCCCCTCCCCCCCATGTTCCAAGAAGCTAGGGAATAGTCAATTCTAGGAATGACTTTGGAAGTCACTTGTTGAGGAGAGTCAGCTACCTTACTGGCCCTGGGCTTCTGCCCTGGGGGAGGACTGCAACTTCTAGTTAACATAATCAATTTTATTTATTTTTTCTTCTTAATCCATTCTATTTTTATTAGAACTTAGCCTGGATCTACATGAGCAGATTGCTAATGAGCAAAGCAAAAGCTAAAAGTCTTAGGGAGTTATACTGCGCGCGCACACACACACACACACACACACACACACACAGAGGAATATCAAACTCTGAGATGACTTCAATACTGATAAGCAAAACAGACCTTTTCTTGAAAACCTTCCATAAAAATAAAAGAAGGACAAATATTTGTAGTACCTCTTTGCATCTTGTATTAAAAGCCATTTCCATCCTCCTTCTGGTTTCAGGGACACAACATTTCTTCATGACAGGAAAATAGTGTGGATATTTTAAGGTAACTTTATACTTGCCATCATCCGTCTTTTCTAAACTGTCAATGAAATCATCAGGAAGAGCACCTGCAAAAAGTCATTTTCTCATACATCAATTTTTCCACTTATTATTGGTTTATTTAGCATTGGCGCAGTGCCTTTAAGCAGCTCTAGGAAATGAGGAGTAATTGAAATTCAAGTAAAATAATGACAATCTTTATAATGTCATTTTGATTTTACTGGAATGGGGGTGATGGTGAGAGGCCAGGTGGCTCAAGAGATGGTATTAACAAGCTGCAGAGCACCTGTGCAGATGGTGTTTTGAAGGAGAACAGACAAAATTGAGCCAAGAAAGGCCCTGGACAGAAGTTTAAGTTACAATGCAGGGGACATCACAAGGCAGAAACACTTTCAAGGTTCTGAAGGCTACTGGTCACTAAGATACGTTAACAAGAAAGATTACAGGGGAAAGGGTTATGAAATCTCTCCTGGATTCTTTATAGAAATAGTATAAACTCTTATTAGCCTAAAGTCTAATTGTGGCTGCTCTGTCCTTTCCATAGCAAGAGTAATAAGGTTAGTTACTGGGTCATTTTTAAAATAATTTTTGGAACTCTGATTTAGTTATTCTGTCTGGAAAGCATAACAAATTGTGAGGTGACATTACTTGCATAAATTATTTAATTTAATCTAGAAAAGTAACAGAATTTTACCAAGTTCAGCCTTGGAAAATACAAGGAGGGTATCATCCTCATTGAGGTTTTTGTTAAAGTCAATACATAGTTCACTCATTCTTTTCTTCATTGATTTGATTTCCTAAAATAAGAAAAATATATTGAACATTAATAATAAAAAGAAACTTTCATTTTTATTGCCATAAGTCAAGTATATTTCACTTTTATATGGTGACTAGACTCTGTACCCAACCCTCAGAAAGTACTTTCCAGAGATGTGTTTGGAAAAGCAGCAACTGACAGTTTTCTGTGTCATGCTCATGGTATCTGTGTGTAGTGCTTACAGAAAGACAAACCTGGGGATATACCGGGATTGGCTGTAAACTTGAAGAACTAAACAAATTAAGCAGTTACACTAAAGGTAGTAACTGGTACACTGTACACATAAACAATTGCTGAGTGAATGAAGACTCTAGTGACCCAGATTTAGTATCCAGTACTGAAGTAAACAAAGAGATAGGAACCTAGTAATTCTAAGGTTGATTTGGAAAAAAGGTAATGTCTTAGTTTTACTGAGCTTTAGTAAACAAAAGTGATTTAGGGATCCTATCATTTGTGTAAAAGTGCTTAAGTGAGCAAAAAATAAGCAATGAGAAATCACAAGAAAACTTTATATTAATCTGCCCTAGTCTTCCCAGAATGCCAGGAAAAGACATTTACTTAAACAGGCTCTCAAAGTGGAGCCCTGCACAGGAGGACTGGCATCACAGTGGAACTGTAGTTATACATGCAGTTCCTCAACACACCACACTAGACCCATGGAAACAAACCCTTGGGAGTAGGTGGCTATGATCAGTTTCAGTAAGTCCTCTTGGTATTTCTGATGTACACTAAATTTGAGATTTTTGCCTTAATGCATATTGTTTGGTGTTGTTTTAGGACACTTTGACTCTCCAACTACCCTCTCATTTCTTTTTAATTTTTGTGGCTTTTTTTTTGGAAACAGGGTCTCACTATGAAGTCCAGATTGGTCCTGAACTCACTATGTAGCCCAGGCTGGCCTCAAAATTGCGGTGATCCAACTGCTGCTTCAGCTTCCCAAATACTAGGACTACAGGTGTGTAAAATCACTCCTGCCTTCCTCTCCCATTTCTTTCCTACTTTGTAGTATTATAGTTTGTTCTTTGTTGTTGTTGTTGTTTGTTTTTGAGACAGGGTCTCACTATGTAGTTTAGACTGTCCTTGAACTCATTTCTAGCCTAGGCTAGTGTCAAACTTGCAGTGATCCTTTTGCCTCTGCCTCCCAAGTGCTGGGATTACAGGTGTGTGCCACCATGCCTGGTCTAGTAAGTGTAGTTTGGATAGAAAACAGCAGTTAGATAGTCGTTTCTTCGCCACCACAGTGACTAGGTCAGATAATCCAGGCCTAGCATTCCCCTTACTAACATTAGCTGAAAAGTATTAGGTGGGAGATCCAAGGAAGTAGTTAGGAAACCATAAGGAAAAATTTGAAATAATTTTTAATCTGTTTCACTCTTCTATAATGCTAGATAATGAAACTTACTTAAACCACACTCACTGCTTCTTAAAGTTGGGCCCTGCTGAGAATCGGCTGCTGCTGGAGGACTCAGGATTAGGCACAGGATCCATTCTGGGTCAAGACATGAGGAGAGTTTTGATGGGGGCTTCTCTATGTCTTTCTTAGTGGTTTTTTTGTTTGTTTGTTTGTTTGTTTGTTTTAAAGATTCACAGCCATTTTAGTAGTATAAGAAAGCCTTTGGATAAGACCACGTGAAAGTTAATTGATTGTGTCAACTTGAGTAAGAAATGCCCAACTAAATTGGCTCAGCATAGTTCTGGGTGTTGAGGACCCACCCTAGGGAGGACTGTCACCAGAATGGTATAAAAGGAAATGAAGGAAGAGTTGCTTCTGTTTCTTTGGTGGAGTTCTAGACTTCACCTTCATGTTGGCCATCATCTCCGGGCTTCCAGTGCAGACTCTTCAGCTTTCCAGTGTGGATCCTTCAGCTTTTCATCACAGATCCTTTCGCCTTCTTATATGGACTTGCACAGGACACGAGAGTGAGCTTCAGGCCTTTGACTAGATTTTTCGTATCTCTAGCAAGAAGGTAGATCTTTTACACTTCCACAGCTGATTCTGTGGGCAGCCATTTTAAGCCAACCTTGTAAATTCTTATACATTCATATCTTGCATTAAATCTGTTTCACTAGTAAGCACTGACTGCTACACACCACCACCGAAGAAGACAGAGTAGAGAAACAGAAAAAATTCAGGCAGCCAGTGGCACTACTATGCATCTAGATCCACCTAACCCATGAAGCCCATCTACCGCTGGACTTCCCAGTTATACAAGCAACAAAATCTCTTCCATTGTTTAAAGGAGATTTTATTAGCTGCAACCAAACACAGCTTAACTTTACAGTTTTCATGCCTGAAAGAGACTTGAAGATTGACTGAGAAGGCGCAGTCATGGAAGTCTGGTCACCTTTCTTCTCTAGTTAGGATGAAGAGGGTACCAAGTGATGAAAGGGCATTCAGGTGGGAAAATGGCACCTGTATCTCAGTGGTGCCTGCAGTTATAGCTACCATGATGACATTACTTGGTTTGGATTTCTTTCAAACTGATTTCCAGTTCTTCTGTCTAGAAGAATGACCTGGAAATAAATCATGGATTGTATCTCCTGTTTAAGAGGAATTAGTGCTAAACCCAGAAGACATGATTGGCTTCAGACAAAAGGAAAAGTCTGAGAGGCACTTTTCACCAGCTAATCTCTCTTTTTTAAAGTGCATATCTTAATCATAGACTATTCCATTCCAAAGTGCTGGCTTTAAAACTCTCCACCAATAAGGATTTTATTACCAGTGCCCTATCTCTGTATGATCAAAGGAGAAGAATACAAATCAACTATTAAGATCTGGAACTAACTCTTAAAGAATATGAAATAGAGTAGGGGAAATAAGTCCAACACTGAAACAAATAAAACTTGGACAGGATTAAAGAACAATTATCAGTTATCTGTCAGTCATCACAAGGTTAACAGGAGTTATAGGACAAAGCATTGAAGACCAGACACTGTAAATAGATTAGTATTATGGGTTATTTTATTATAACTTATCTGTTTTCCTACTTCCTGATTTTTATTGTAGTTTATTCTTTTTTTCTCATTAAGAAAAGGAAACATTAACTCACATTTTGTACTTGCTCTGGAAGATGGAGTCCATTCCTTTTTCCCATTTTAACTGACTTTTCCAAGTATCGTCTGGCTTCCGGCTTTATCATCTCCAAATCACAGGTTTCCTAAAATTAATAAGCATGACAACCACTTTTGTTGCAATAGTACAAGATTAAACTACAAACTATGAGGTCAAAGAAATTTATCATCTCTTTTCGGTTACATAGCACATAGGTGATTATGAGGCAGGCCCTTTTGAAGACTTAATTTCTCTTATGCTTTATTGAACTTCTGCTCATTTAAAACAGAAATGTTAAATAAATAAAAAACTAACCAGAATTTCCTTGCCTGGCCTCAGAATCAAGATGGCCTGTACCACTGGAAGGCATGATAACAGATTTATATAATCTCATTCTGAGCATTCTTACGACTGAGTGGCCTTTTTCACAAAACATATTTTATCAGAAATCATCTGGATTTAATATACTATCATTTGCTAACCTGTTTCTACTTGAGAGACAGGAATACAAATAATGGAGTAAATTCTACCCAAATACAGAGTGGGACTCTTTTGCCAAGACACCAAACAAGGACAGCTGGCTAAAACTCCACACCAGCAAAAGGCTTCCAACTCTTCAAAACTGCCTTCCTGTTGCTTGGCAAGAGAGATCAAGAGACTGCAGCAAGCTGCATAATGAACAAGTATCTGGGGAAAATGAGTCAGCACTACACAAAGAAGACTAAAGCTGTTGGTCGATTTGAATTGTAAACAGCAACACAACACTCACTCCAAAGAACAGAGGGCCCTGGAGGAGAATGGAAGATTCCCCCAGCCATGATAAAGTAATAGAAACACTACATATTTCTCCAAAAGAGGTGGTAGAATATTTATGGCACATCTGGATAAGTGGTCGATTAGTGGCTCCTATGAGGAAATGAACTTCAGATAGGTTTAGCAAGTATAATGGGATCAGTTTGGGTGAGAGCCAACGAGTGTCTTCTGTAACTGGAGCCTTACAGACTCCATGACCCAGCTGCCCAGGTCTGAGCACTCATTTCCCAACTCATTAGATCTTTACAAGTTTCATTTAGCTGTGCAGATAATTTTACTTATTTATTTATTTATTTATTTATTTATTTATTTATTTATTACTTTTTCGGTACTAGAAATCGAACTCAGGGCCTCATGCTTGCCAGGTACATGTTGTGCCACTGAGCTGCATTCCCAGCCTACAGATCATTGTAGACTACTGGTGCCAAGCTCATGTGGCAACAATTTGGCAATTATCTTTTTTTTAAATTTTTTTACCTTTTTTGCAGTAGGTTAATAGAGAGTTGCATTTTAACTGGGTGGCATATACCATTTAGGACAGAAATCTTACTTTACTCAGCCTACAAATAAATACCTTATGTCATAGTAATAAGGTACCCATGCATCCACTACTCAAAGTTTCCTGAGTTTATCCTCAGTGGAGGCAAAATACAGTTAGACTACTTTTTCCACAATAACTTCCTTTTGTTTCCCTGTAGAATTTGTGAGTGTGCTGGCCTGACTGGAGTTGTAACCATCCCCACCTGGTATTGGCATCCACTGGGATCTTAGAAGTGGGAGCCTACAATGGGAAGAAATCTAGAATTCCTAGGGGATGACTGGGTTAGGGACTGGCTTCCTGAGGGATGGCCAGTAGTTCAAATCAGTGTTCATGCAGATGTGATTAACTTGCGTTCATCTGGGGAGGCTTTAACAACACCAGAAAGTCTGCCTTGAAGTGTGAGCCATGGCAACACGAGTCTCTAGACACTACAGCACTGCAAGTTGCAAAGCTGGGGCAAACTAAACAGCATATGTTGGCAGGGTGGCAGGATGCCTGGTGAGAAGGGATGGCAAGGGCTGTGTAATTTGTTAAGGATGTAGGTGAGCAGGCTGAGATCCTGAGTGGAGGGTCATTCAGTGAGGATCTGACACATGCAACTGAACAGCTGCACAGGCAGCTGTGTTCTTGGTCCTATTTACCCTTGAGCTTAGAAGATAGACTCATAACAAAACCTCAGCAGCTGATGTAAGTAGAATTCCTACCTCACAGCTCTCTTGATCACAATGGGCTTTCACGCTGGGCAGGCCTAAACTAACTTGCTGTATCTGCAGGTAGCAGGAATGCTATTTCAGAAAGCCTGGAAGTATGCTCAGGACAGTGAACCCAAATTTCATATTCTTGATTAAAATTAAATCTACTTACTCTAAAAACACACCTATTTATACAGCCATAAACAGGTAAAAGAAAAATTATCCTTGAATTATGTCCAATTATAATGATTGATTGACACACTGAAATGTTTAACTTACTACAAAAGGACACTTAAAAAAACTGACTCAATTTTAACCAGATACACCCTGCCAGTCAGACTCAGATCTCGGGCAATCTCTGAAGGCCTCTGGTAGGAGTGAGGTGCTTTTAAAATGCGCTTCTTAAGCACATTCCTGTTCCAGAGCCCATCATCATAATTCGGTCCTTTATAATCCCACACAAGGTCAGAATTACTGCCTAAGGACTCTCTAGGAGGGAGTCAGCAATACTTCTAGACTGCTTTGCTATAATTGTACCTTCCTTTCTAAACAAAAATTTCTCCCGTTGAATCTGAACCAGACCACAGTCTTGGGTGAAATTTATTGTGTTTAAAGAAGAGAAGGCTAAAGTTCTCTAAAGCAATTTTAAAGTTTATATGATCTGTCAGTAAGCAGACTTATTTTAACGTTTTTTGTGACAAGATTTATTTTCTCCTTTACCTCCTCTTATAACAAAGAGCTTTTATATGAATCTGTTCGTATGTTCCCCTCCACAGTAAGGCTAACAGACTTATTTTATCTTTAAAATTTTTTTTTGGTTATGGGAATTTTTTTTGGAACTCATGGTCTTGTACTTACTTGATACGCAGGCGCTGTGTCACTGAGCTATATCCCTGGCCCAACGTATATATTTTATAGACGACAAAACTGAACTTAGTTGTTCTCTCCCAAATCAAACAGCTACCTAATGGTAAAAATGTAAAATAAACCTTTTTTCAAACTCTTATGTTTATTGCTCTTTCCATTGTACTATACTAGTACCTTACTACCCTTAATTCATTATCAATCTTGAAACTTTTATAATACAAAGGGGGAAATTTTCTTGATTTTCCCCAAATCCTCTCCAAATGTTGACTCATGATTTTGGCTTTTTCTTCAAAAGGCCTTCATATTTCAACTTTCTAATATCTATAAATAAAACATTATTCTAGTGAGATTTTTCATGTTATGGATATTATATATAAAGTAGTTAAAATATTTTGAAAGAACTCTGAAGATTGATTATATCCATCTCTAAATATCATTTAAAAGTGGTTTCACAAACTTTGAATTTGCTAAGGCAATATAAAAAGATAACAGAATATGTTACTGGAGGCTATACGTAGCTCAATGGTAGAACACTTGCCTCGCATGTGTGATTCCCTGGGTTCAATCGCCATTACAATTAAAAACACAAAAAGGAATGTGTTACTGGAGTCTATTTCATAAGTTAAAATAGATACATAAGTGGTTTTACTTGCAGTTTAATTTTATTTCCTTTTTCTTCTGCTTTTCCCCAGCCTTTGACATTTACTGTTGGGTTTTTATTCTACACAGAACTTTCTTAGGCAGCTGCCTGCACCCTGGGCTGGAGACCAGGGCTGCAGAGCCATGGAAAGGCCTGCCTGCTGGCTCCTGATTCAGTGTGCTTTCACAGGATTCAGGACTCCCCTGCCACAGTGTGAGGACATGGAACTAGGGCAGCACACTGCATGAAGACATGTTTTACTCAGGGCTAGTTCAATTCCACTCAACACACATTTACTGAGCTCCTATTATGACAGGCACTAGGGAAATAAAGATGAACATCCTAGAAGCACTTTAAGTCATACAAAGGGGAAAAGAAAAATCTATTAACAGATAATGTCTCTTCCATGTAATGTGAAGGGAAAAAACAAAACAAAACAAAAAACTTAAGAACCTGGATAAAATATGGCACAACATAAAGGACTCCTAGGCAGTGGAGATACCAGTCATGGCAGTTGGTATTTTATAGCTGCATCCCTACATTTGTAAAGGCCTGAGAAAACTGTAAGTTTCAATAACATTGTATTGGGCATGGTAAAAAAGTGGAATTAAATACTTTCAGTATGTCTATATGCATGTATTCATTCATTCATTGGGACTAGGATTGAACCCAGGGCATTAGCACTGAGCTACTTTCCAGCCCCCTCCATTTTAATTTTTTTTTGTGTATGCGTGTGTGCAAGAATGCTTTTGATTTTTGAGTGTTGACTTTGTATCCAGCTATGCTGCTGAATTTGCTTATTAACTCTAGTATTCTTTTGGTGGAGTTTTTGGGGTCTTCTATATAGAGTATCATGTCATCTGCAAATACTGATAATTAGACTTTTTCCTTTCCTATCCTTATTCCTTTTATTTCTCTCTCTTGTCTAATTGCTCTGGCTAACATTTCCAGAAATATATTGAATACAAGTGGAGAAAGTGAACATCCTTGTCTTGTTCCTGATTTTAGAGTGAAAGCTTTCAATTTTTGTCCATTTAGTATGATGCTCACTGTTGGTTTGTTATAGATGGCTTTTATCAGATTAAGGTAGAGACTATCTAATTCCTATTTACTGTAGGGTTTTTATTGTGAATGAGTATTGAACTTTATCAAAAGCTTTTCCTGCATCTATTCAGATGATCAAGTGATTTTTGTCTTTAGCTCTGTTGATGTATTATGTTTATTGATTTGTTTATGTTGAACCATCCCTGCCTTCCTGGGATAAATTCCAGTTGGTCATGGTGCATAATCTTGTAGATGATTTGCACATTATTTGCTAGTATTTTATTAACAATTTTTGCATCTATGTTCATTAGGGAGATTGGCCTGTAATTCTCCTTTTTGGTTGGGTCTTTCTCTGGTTTCATTGTCAGAGTAATACTTGCCTCCAGGAATGAGCTAGGAAGAACTGCCTCCCTTTCAATGTCATCAAAGAGTTTGAGGAGTATTGGCATTAAATCTTCTCTAAATTTCTTGTAGACTTCAGCTGTGAATCCATCAGGACCTGGACTCTTCTTCGTTGATAAGTTTTTAATTACATTTTCACTTTCAGTAATTGATATTGGGTTATTCCTGATTTGGCTATGGCAATTCATACATTTCTAGGAATCTGTCCATTTCTTCTACGTAAATCTTTCAAAGTGGGCACTGATTATCTTCTGAATTTTCACAGGATCTGTAGTGATTTCACCCTTTGCATTCCTCATTACATGAATGTGAGTTTTTTCTTTCCTTTTCCTGAAAAGGTTGGCTGAGAGTTTATCAATTCTGTTTATTCTTTCAAAGAACCAACTCTTCGAGTCATTAATTCTATTGTTTTCATAGTCTCAATTGTGTTACTTTCTTCTCTAATCTTTGTAATTTCCTCTCTTCTATGAGCTTTGGTCTTAACTTGCTCTTCTTTTTCTAGAAGCTGGAGGTGCAGCATTAGCTTATTTGTGCTTGTTGTGTTTTCCTGATGGGAGAATTCACTGCTATATACTTCCCTCTTAGGACTGCTTTCATTGCATCCCATAGGTTTTGGTATGTTGTATCTGCATTTTCATTTAATTGTAGATATTGTTTAATTTCTTCTTTAATTTCATCTGTGATCCACTGGTTGTTCAGGAGGGTGTTATTTAATTTCCATGTGTTTTTGTAGTTTTTGCAGTATCTTTTGCTGTTAATTTTTTTTTTTTTTTTTGCGGCACCGGGGATTGAACTCAGGCGCTTAGACCGCTGAGCTAGATCCCCAGCCCTGTTTTTGAGACAGGGTCTCACTATGCCGTTCAGGCTGGCCTTGAGCTCACTTTGTAGCTCAGGCTGGTCTCGAACTCACAACAATCCGCCCATCTCAGCCTCCCAAGTGCTGGGATTACAGACGTGAGCCACCATGCCCGGCTTGTTAATTTCTAACTTCAGTACATTATGGTCAGATAATATGCATGAAATAATTTCAATTCCTTCCCATTTACTTAAGCATGTTCTAAGGGCTAGTATACGGTCTATTTTAGAGAATATCCCATGTTTAGCTGAGAATGTGTATTCTGATGTTGGATGGAACAGTCTGTAAACCTCTACTAAGTCCATTTGTTCACATGTTTGATCCACTTCTATTACTTCTTTGCAGACTCTCTAGTTGATCAATCTCTTTGTGACAATGGGATATTAAGGACCCCCAATTACAAGTGTGTTACTGCGCCTTTGATTTTTCACATCTACTAATATGTCTTATATAGTTGGGTGCTCCCATATTTGGTGCATGTATATTTATGATTACTATCTCTTCCTGTTAAATTTTTCTTCTAATAAGTATGTAGTGATCTTCTTTATCTATTTTGATCATTTTTGGTTTGAAGTTCACCCTGTCTGCAAAGAGAATAGCTACCTCTGCTTTTTTCTGGGTTCCTATTGCATAGGATATTATTTTCTATCCTTTGACTTTCAGTCTATGAATTTCTTTTTGAGTTAAATGTTTCTTGTACACAGTATACTGTTGGATCTTATTTCTTGATCAATTTCTCCAAACTGTTTCTTTTAATTGGTGAATTGAGGCCATTTACATTGATGGCTATAACTGATTATGTATTGGCTTATCTTTGTCATGTGATTTTCCTGTTGAT
>RJWT010045704.1:0-11576 GCA_004365215.1 Cuniculus paca
TCCCATCACTCAGGAGGCTGAGGCAGGAGGATTTCTACAAGTTCAAGGCCAGCCTAAACTCCAGAGAGAGAACTTGTTTCAAAAAACCAACCAACCAGAAAAGGGAAGGATACAGTGAGTGTTTGAATCCTCAGGATAAAGTAACATCCCGACATGAACAGAGAGCTGTGTCTGAGTCCTGGCCTCCCAGGGCTTGTGCCAGGGGCTCCCCTCACCCTCACTCAGCTTCTCTTCCTGCTCTGAAATGTACCTGGCCACCTCTTCATCCATTTGCAGTGACTCTGGGAGCCCCCAAGGCGGGCCTGTGGCTCCCGTCCTCAGCACCTGCAGACGCGTTAGTAGGGCGGCTCTGTGCACTGTACTCCTCTCTCCCTCTGACTCCTCCAAAGCGGGGAGGAAGGAAAGACAGGTGGACAGACAGACATGGGAGATCCTGTCTTATCCTTGGTGTTTTCTACATGTTAGGAAAGCAGTAAAATCAGGGTGGGGGATCCCCAATGAACAGAAGAAATGTGTACTTTTGGGTATCCAATAGACCAGAGGAGCCTGAATTCTGAACACAACAAGACCCAGCTCTGGGGCCGCTCTGTCCGCAGCCCACACCGACAGGTCCGAGGCCTTCTGTGGACTCCGTCTTTCTATTCGTCCACCTGTTTGTACAACTCCACTTTTAGGAATCAGAAGGATGCTCTTGGTGAACTCTCTTTTTACTAGTTGTCAATGTTATGTTGTAAATGCCAGCCTGACCCTCGGCTGGATCTCAGAGCGGCTCCAGAGTGCAAAGAAGATAACGTGTTGGCAGGTAAGTTGCGTTGAAAGAGCTTTGGCCGGAAATGCTAAGCAGGCTTCATCTTTTCACTAGAGGGAAACCGTCACTGTCCCAACAGCAGTGTTTGGAATTTCACCACAAACTTTCACAGGCCTCCAGGGAAGCTGTTACAGGAGTGCCTGGTGGTCCTTGTAGAGTCCTTTGGCCACGGCCCCTCCTTGCTGTCCCTCTGTCCTTTGAGCACATTGACACAGTGCTCGTCTCCACCCGAAAGTCCACTCGAGTTGGAGGAGGAAGCAGCAGCCGCCAGCCTGCTGCAGGGCAGCAACAGGGACAGAATTAACGACGATCACTTCTGGGACTTATCATACAACTTGGAAATGGTGTTCAAGAAAAGAAAAGATAATTTGGGGCCACGCGACCCGGAATGAACATCTGACATGCAGTCACTGGTCTGGATTTAGAAAACTGCCTGGTTCCCTGGAGGGTAGGTTGTTAATGAGGATTTTAAAGGATGAGATTAAGGTAGCCTGCCAGACAGGGAAAGGGTCCCGGTTTACAGAAGGGCTCCGGGCTGGTTTCCACATCAGTCAGCAAGGCAAGTGGGACCCAGGGAGTGAAAGCCTTCACGCTGCCCCAAGGAAAGGCCTTTCTCCCCAAGAGCTCTGTTCATGGCCAGGCCTCCGGTCTAGGCTGTTAGAATGAACATTCAAAGGATCAAAAAACAAGAGCAGTTCACTTACGCTTTTTTTTTTTTTTTTTTTTTTTTGCTACCGGAAATGGAGATCAAGAGCAAATCGTCTTGTGTGCTGACAATCAGCGCACGATGTACACAGCAATGCGCGGGTTGTCTGTACAGAGGTGTAAGAGGTCGTCGTCAGCCTTCTGCATTTGACATGCTCACTCTGGTCACCTCCTTCTCCCTCAGTGAATACTAATTAGCCAGAGGGACTGAACCTCAAGTGTGAAACATAATCATCTTCTAACTCACGGGCAACGAGGAGGTTAGAAAAAAGTAAACTTTAAAAAAAGATTTTCAAGATCATATAAAAATGGAGCAGCACACTTGGTACCTCCCTGCTCCTGCCTCTCCCATCCCAGCTAAAACGGCATTGTGCCGCTGCCAGTCCCTCCCAGCACACCTGCGATCTGCAGCAATTCAACACATAGCTTGTCCTTTCATGCATAACTACCTCAGCCTTTACCTAATAGAACTTTTTAAAAAACAACTATCATGTCCTTATAACTGACCCTATTAAAAAAGAATTGCTTACCATTATGTAATATGCCATTTTTTATCTAAATTTCATTAATCATAAAAAATCATATGTATAATAGCATGTATATATATAGATCATTAAAAAATATATATCTATTTTTTTCATTTCACTTTTGGCTTCAATCAGCATCTAAAGAAGGTAAGAGGTGAAACTGATCTCACTCAACTCACAACCCTTTGTGTTTTAAATATTTTCTTTCAGATGCTAATATTCCTTAGAACTAAGGTATCTGGAACACAGATAGTATTCCAGATAAGGTTGGCTTCTTCACCATTAAATATTTTATTATTTGAAATGTCTGATTCTATGAATCAGATATAAAGGGAGGGAACAGCAACTCTCATAGTTTTTCTAAAAGCACACATGATGTAGGCAGCCTTAACTAAGCATTCTAAGTTGATCTGGCTAAACGATACAGCATTCCCAGAGAAAATACATCTGACTTGACTCTAAGCGCCTTTATTTCACCTGGATAAAAGGTGGGTTTTCTAGACCATCGAGCAGCGCAACAGCAAGCGAAGCATCTTTTAGTTATAGCTTTACCTGCACTTAAAAAAAAGAAAGAGAAATCTAGCTGAATGTGGTGAGAGCAAAGGGCATCACTGGAAATAGGGCTAAGAAAGAGCTTTAAACCATCTCAGACTTGAACTTCTGCAGAGAGGAAGATGAACAGCTTCTCCCTTCAGCTCTAGGCCTCCCGGATCACACTCAGGCAACTGCTGTGACTCATCACGAGAAATCCTGTTTTATAACACCAGTCTGTGTTTTGTAACATGCACCGAAAGAAAAAAATAAATAAATAAATAAAGGCAGGGTATTTAGAAACCGAAGCGAAGCGTTGCGTCTGGGCGCTGCTGTCAGGGTGCTGACGGGGCGGAGGAGCGGCTGCTGAGCCCAGAGACAGATGGCAGGACCCCGTCCCTGTCCCCTTCTTGGCAACTCAGTGGGGGCTTCCAGCCTGATGATACTCAGTGCCCACAGGAGGAGTGTGCACCAATTCGGCTTTCTTAAAACAGAAGCATTTTCAGACTTGTGTTTTCCTGGACAGCTGCCCAATGGCTGTGATCCATAAGGGCGTGTAATTGACAGTAATGTGAATCACTCACTGAAATTCTGGCATCAAAAAGGAGGGGAAAAAGTAATTTTTTTTTCCAGGAAAAAAAAATTAAGGAGCAGATTCATCCTGTCCATTGCAAATAGCTATACTTTACATTTCAGCTCATTAGCTACCTTTATATGTCAAAAAAAGAAAAAAAAAGTTCTTTTCTTTTGCATGTCAAGATTGAGGTTGCACAAGGCCTGTGATTGGATGGGTTGGGTCAGACATAATCCGTGAAATGGCAAATGTAGGTGGGTTACTCGATACAGCCTATGCCAGGTTCCTGTCCCCAGAGTGAGATGCGGGAGACTCTCCTACCCATGATTTTGGCCCTTGTGAAGCTGCTATCTGCCCGGGACCTTGTAATTGTTATGGTAATACCTAGGGCAGACTGATGAAGCTGCCATTGAATTTCTTTCCCAGGGACTCAAACACAGAGTGGCCAAAGAATGGCTGGGGATTTTCCCAGGTAGAAGTTGCTAGAACCACGGATGCTTTTACTCCAGTAAAGGCTTTCTCCAACCTATTAATTCTTTTTGAAAGAGAAAGAGAATCATCTGCATTAACTTCACCATCAACCTGAAAGGGCCCCCTCTTTTCTAAGGCAAAGGCACAGAAACTAAACGCTGGAAAGTCACAGAAAATCTAACTCCACATAGATAAGCCCTGATCCCATCTGAATCGCAGAGGTCCTGAAGTCCGTCTGCAGCTTCGGCACCGCGACACAGGAAAGTCCTTGTCCAGACTTGCAAGGTGTCTGGGCTTTGGGTCCCTAAGGGTATTGGGGTATTTTGAACTGTAAAAACCCCAGGAACACCTGAAAAATAAACAAATAAACTTAGCACTTTAGAATGCTAAGTTGCTGTTGGGGAGATGTTTTTTGAATCAGTACAGAAAGGGAAACTTTTAACTCTTTCCCTCAATAGATGATATTCTATGAAGAAAGCTTGACTTGGTTTTACATCAGGACCTCCCATGCTCAGAAGTAAAACAGAAAAGAATTTTACTAAATTAGAGCTATGTCAGGATTCTAAGGAAGGAAACTCAAATTTGTCGTGGGCTTTCTCACTAATTCTGAGAAGTTTTTTCTTATATGACAATATTTGGGGATGAGACCGTTAGCTCATGGTGCCTCCTGTCCTTGACAGCCACCACTAATCTCTTACTTCCTTCTGGCTTTATTTACAAGCAGTTGCTAACAGGCAAAAGGAAGGTACAGTTTCACAAAGAAGAGATTACGTATGCATATAAATAGACCTTGCAAAAATATTTTAGATACTGTACCTCAACTCTAAGACAGTAGCAGACTGTCAGAATCTGAACAGCAACATGTAATATGTATAACTAACTAGTGCTTGCCAGCATTCTTGTTGCTCCTATGTAAATACATTTTGCATGAGCCCAAATAGTCGGAAATGTGTTATTTATTTCTGTAATTGAGAAAAATGTGTTAATGTTCTGGAATGACCATGTGTGGAAAAATAAAACAGTCTATGGAATTGTACACACAGATGATTAATAATGCACATGTCGAGGACCAGAAATCCTACCGAAGAACTTTATTCAATAGGGAAAAAAAAGAGCATTTTTCTTTCTTCAGCATTTGTGACTCTGATATACAGTACTGCTGCAGCCAAGGATATACCTATTTTTTTTATTAGCTTAAGTCCTAGCTAAGCAATAAAGTATGTGTCATTTTAAGTAAAGAAAACATGTGTTTCACAAAAGTTCATTTTATGTCTATTTTTGCCCCCCAAGTAAACGGTGCAGTGGGTTATACAGG
Source organism: Cuniculus paca (assembly GCA_004365215.1). Taxonomy (NCBI): domain Eukaryota; kingdom Metazoa; phylum Chordata; class Mammalia; order Rodentia; family Cuniculidae; genus Cuniculus; species Cuniculus paca. The sequence goes on from RJWT010045704.1 coordinate 4,932, forward strand.
CGCTACTCACCAGGGTCCAGGTGCTGTGCGCCCCCAAACCCCAGCTCGGGGCCACAGCTAGCTACTAATGCTCTCAGGGAGTTGTTCCCTGAGCTTTGCCCTTAGCTAAAGGGAGCTGGCCTGCCAGAAGTTTTGCTCTTCCCTCGGTGCAGCTGCCATCCGGTGGTGGGCTGGCTGGGACAGAGTAGGAGACCCACTTCCCTTGCATTGCAAGGCCACTCCTTCTGAGTGGCTGCAAAAGCCTGTGTGTCATGCGCAGGACAGTAAGGGACCCCCTGGCCAGCCTGACTTCCCCCACTTGCCTTGGTATGGGTGCTGTATGTAAACCTCAGACTCGCAGAACCTATTCTCTGAAGAAGTCAATCTCGGATACATACATTTATTTCAAGACAGGTTACTGGAGTGGCCGGTTGGGGATAATGATGCATTTTACAAGAGACTATAATCAATTTTTGCTGCGTTTGGTGTCAGGTCGACCTGGCTTAGCTTTTATGCCAAGGGAATTGGTTCCAGATGTGTCCCCATCTGGCACTGCAAGGTGAGCTCCACTCGTGGTGATTGCACAATAGGAGAAACTTTAGGATGAGGTTCTGGCCACACACAGAAGGCCAGAAGGTAGCTCTGCTATGTCCCCAGCCCTCCAGAGCTCCTCCTTCTAGGACAGATTCCGGGATAGAATACAGGAGAACTCCTTGCTGCTGCGAGAGCAAGGAGCCCTAGAGAACCTGCGAGAATGGGACCCAACTCAGTTATTTTGTTCACTGGAAATCTAACCTAAGAGAAACATCAATGGAACCTCAGGTAAAGTAATTTAGGGCAGTAAAGGCATATTCTTCTAAATGCTACTGTCCCCGAGTGGCTCCCATAATGAAAATGAGAACATCCTCCCGTCTTTCAAATCACCCCAATTATACACAGGATTAGGTAACTTCCTCAAATCAGGCCATGGAAAGTTCTTTGATCTAGAGATATCAGACAGAGCTCTTTTTGGGGGAAAGGAGAGTGGAGGAGGGGGACAGCGGCATGGATGTGCCTAGGACTGTGCGATGGCTTTTCTTTTTCAACCTTGCAAGCCACAGGCTGGGCTCCTTCTAGGCAGTTTCTACTCTGCTTGCACATTGCTGTAGGAAACTGCAGCTCAAAGTGAAGACTGTGTATTAAAGGTTCGCACCTGAGAAAGGAAAGAAGGGATGAAAGACAGGACAAGGGATAGTGTCTCTACCCAAAGGTCAACTCCGGAAGTCCCAGAGATCTTCCTGTTCATTTCCATCTGGTCTTAGAGAGTGCCCTCCTAAAAGACGCCTAATGAGATAACAATCATTGTGAAGCCTGGAAAACTAGGATTTCAACTTTACACAAAGAGGTGGCCTTGACATGGACAGGTGAAAAACATTTGTTCTCCTCTTACAATAATTTCAAAGTGCTTTTTGACCTTGGAAGAAAAAAAAAATCAGTGTTAACATAGAATTGGTTAGGTCATTGCCTAAGGAGGCATAAAAGGCCACCAGGAAATAAATTAAAATTAAAATAGATTCTTTTATTGGGTCACATCTCATCCTCTCATTTATAAGCAAGGTTTCCACTCAAGGAATTGATACTGCAGGGGATAATTTTGCTTCTCTTGTTTTGACTCAAGAAAATGTTACAAACAGAAGTAGGGAAGAAGCTGTATAAGAAGCTTAAAGGACATTCAAGAAAGAAAAGGATTCCAAGGAAAATACAAGTAACCACAGTTTTGCGGAGTCACTTATGATGAGGACAATAGTTTTGAAGTCACTGGGCCCTGGCAAATTAAGGAAACACCCTTACATGCCGGGACAAACAAACAGAAAGGTCCTGTGTTCTGACCTTGAACAAATAAAATGTTATTTCTTTCTAGAATCTGCCTTAAAGTCCAGTAACTCATCTGGGATGATCAGCACAGCTACTTCAGAAGCTGTTCAACATTTTGAGATGATGCTTACTTCCACACACTGGCGAAACAGAGCCTATTTTCCCCGGTAGAGTGCCCTACCCTCTGTCTGGGAGAGGTCGGCCCTCCTTTTCTCTAGGAGGTAGCTGTCTGCCCTCACTGACACGGATGCCAAAGCCATCTGAGGACACTCCTTCAGCTGTCACTCTACAGACTGAGGCCCTGCCTCCCAGCAAGCTTGAGCCACTAATGAAAACAAATGGTATTTAAGAGATCGCTCAGAAAATGAACAGGGGCTGCATCTTTAGACACATTTTTAAGTATTTTTAAACCTCTGGATGAGATTTTGACTTAAATCTGACAAATGATGGAAGGCAACTTTAAAGCAAAGACCCTAAAACTGAGACAGAAGCCATGGAGATAGATCCCCAAATATCAAGATGCCCTTTGAGGTGTCTAAAAGAATTCAAACCTCACTATTTCAACCAATGAGTAACCATTCTTTCTTAGAGCAGTTAACCATGAAAAGCTTACTACTATTATGATTATTTCCTTCTAAATTCAAATGTACAAAAGAATGTCTGTTCATAAAATGTCCAGCACACACACACACTTAAAATCTACAGATGTTAATTGAGCATGTAGTAGATAACACTCACTCTACTAGACCCCAGGGATATAAAAATAGTTAAGAAATATATACTGGGGCAAAACTACATAAACGATAGGTATTTTGCAAAAATATTTTTGTACTGCGGCCTTAACCCTGTGCTGTGGGAACCGAGGAGCTGTGGCAGTGAATTTAAGGTTGGCTGCAAAGGGACAGAGGCTGACAAAAGATATCTCAAGGAAAATGAGGCAGAGGGGCTGCAGGGTGGAGTCTTCTGGGAAATCATCACCAAGACAGCAACTGTCGCCCACAGCATGGACAGCAGGAAGAGAGCGGAGGGGACACAGACATGCTGGCCAGGGTCTCAGGGCCACATGGAGAAGTGGAGACTGCTCGGGCAATGGAAGCCCATCCAGCTGGGGAGCCAGGAGACCTTGCTGACATGGAATTCCAGAGGAGCCCATGACTTTTCCTTTTCCTTTCATTTGTATTAGTTGAGAGGGGGTGGTGGTAACTGCTGAATGTAAGAGTGGCCTTACTTGGGGACAGAACATAGACAATGGATGCTCTTTGCAAAAATAACCTTAGCTGTGTATCCTTGAGGTCGGTGACATGATGCTGTGGGATACACGGAGAGAGTAAGTAGCGCACTGCCTGTGTTAAAGCCAGTGAGCATGTCTAGATCTGACGCGGTCACTCGTGGCAAGTTCCAGCACTACCCGAGCGCACAAAGATTCCGGGTGTGACCAGACACGACTCTTGTCTCCCCCTAGAAGATTCACAGTGGAGCCTCCAATTTTTATGCTTTGCTGCATTCACCCTGTAAAGCAAAAGGAGTGCCAAACCACATGGCCAGCGTCTGCAGATTTACTGCCTGACAAGCCTTCAAGTGAGAAAAATATTTCAAGCCGTATCTGTCACTAACAACTTTATATGGCTTGCTGTTTGAGAACACGTGGCCACAGGACCCCAAGTGGGAGACAGACATCTCCACTGTCGGGGAGACTTGTGACAATGGCTTTGTCACTCTTTATGGTAAATGCACCCTCAATGGAAGCCCTTTTAAGTCAAAAGGCCAAGCTGATGATATGGACAACAGAAACCTGGTGTTTTCCTCCTAATTCCCTACCCATACTAAGAAGACCCTGAATTTATTCGGTGCAGTGAGAGCCAGGAGTGTCACATCAATTTTTTATTATTCGATTGCTCTTTGTGACAGCACCCTATGGCAGGAAAGTGGTTGGTTTACAGATAGAAGGATTCCAGGACCAAAGCAACGACATAATTGGCAATCGCCGTTCTGATGGAGTCGGGGCTGAGTCGGTAGCCGCGTTGCTGGCTGAGGCTCTCTGGGGAAGCCAGACTGTGTCATCTCCTCTGCAGACTTGCATGTCCCCCGTCCAAGGAGATCAATTCGATTCCTGAGCCTGAACGACAAGCTCAACTACCAATCATGCCTTGCACAGCGTTTCAAGCGACATAATCAACTGGAGAGGGACTTGTGTCAGCTAGACTTTGTCTCCTTAAAAATCAAGAGTCACCGTGGTAGGAGAGAAGTATTTTTTTTTTTAACAAGGAGGAAAAACCCTAGACAGTTGTCTCAGATTCTTCACCACCGGCTTCAAGGACAACCAGGAAAAGAGCTGCTATTTGAGGCAACTTCATTATAAAATCATTTTTAATAAGCAATTTTAACAAAGAGAGGGAATACTCTTGTGGAGGACCCTCCAGGGACCCACAGGCTGCCCAGTTAAGTTATTAGTAAGTTTCACACAAGGGACCAAACAGCTATTTCACTGGCCTCAGGGGACAGAGTTTAGTTTTTACCTGCTCTGTAGAGGCGCTGGTGTTATCCTGTCTACTAACAGCACAGACTGGTGACAATCAATTATCCCAGCGCCCCAACTTGGCGAAGGAAAGTGAATTTTCAGTTTTGTGGACAAAAAGACACAGTGTAGGAGAGACAGATAAATGAGCTCACTGTACTTTATGATACTGAAGACTTTTCAGCACGTATCGCTGATGAAAATACCTCATCCGGACCTTCGCGTTCCTGAAATGAAACAATAGAAACCCAGACTCTGGAGATCAAGAAAGACCCACTAAGCAAGAGGGGGTGGCGTGGTCCCCTTCCTGCCCTCGTCTTTGGGGTGAAAACATAATAATCAGTGCAGGGCCGTTTACTCCATGGACCTCAGTGGCGAGCAAGATTTGGAATTTGGGGTTCAAATCTTTCTAAAGCTTTTTGTAGCTGAGTTCAAAGGGTTGGAGAGGCAGGTTCTCCGCGTATCACAGGAGCCTCCAGCCAATTAGCAGTGGAATGAAAGCAGGCAAGGAGAACCATTAGCCACGAAATTCAAAGAGCGCATGTATTTTTCAAGGCTGGCTGCTCATTCCAGGCCTCTGATTTTAATGAAATGGCAAGAACTAGCCTTACAATTAGATCTGAAAACCGGCGAAACAGAGAAAAAGGGAGACACTTTTTCTTTTCTGTCAGCACAGCCTTCCCCCTTTGGACTAGATCATTCCTGCTCAGTAAGCATTCTTTCTACACAGTCGATCACAGGAAGAGCCAGAACAGAACCTCTGTGTAAGGAGAAGAATTGCATCAGGGTTCAGAGAAGGGGACGGACGGAAGCATGCGACACCTGATTCTGACGATGCTGAGTGACAATGGCATGAAAACATTGTTTATAGGTTACCGCACTGGCCACACATATTCTGCTGCTCCCTATTGGTTATGAGAGCCCAAAGCTGCCGTCTCTTCCTGATGCCTCCTCTTTTCCTTGGGAACACTCTACTGTAATCGAACAGGTCTACACCCTTGTCCCCTGAGCGTTCCACTGACCTGCTGCTCCCACCCAGCCCTTGAGACCCTTTCGGATCAAAGGCAGACAGACACTTCCCGTGTGGGTGCATGTGCCATCTCATCACATCAGCGTACCGGAAGTCAGTCCTGCATTGTCTTGCAATTGTTTCATTACTAACGTTCCTCAAACGGAGCTGTCTTTCACCTTCACATCCAACAATTAGACACAGGGAGGCACGAGGAGGGAACAAGTTTCCCTGGGTCACAGGTAGTGGTAGGAAGCAAGAGGGGTGGAGGAATGGAAAGCCAGGAGCCTCCCTGGTCCCCGGCCCTGTGTTGTGGGGCACTGGAAAGTCTGCTTTCCTGCCTGCCTTCCTTAGGTCCTGGTATTGTAGGTTATGGACTAGCCATCCTATAATCTCCTTCAAAATGAAGTCTAAAACAAAATATTTATGGAGTAATCTCCTTCCACAGAGCCCCAACCTTCACCCAGCAAAGGCAAACATTTTCTGTTCCTTGGTTTGCCTCTTAATCATTATGCTTGGTCATTGACTAAGACATCAGGAGTCATGGTTGAAGCCTAACAGATCAACGCACTAAAGTAGAAACAGAGCTATCACGAGCCCGTCACGGGGGAAGACCCTGTCCTCCCGGTGATGGGGAGAAGGCAAGCAGCTTCCCACCCAGAGGGCCTCTGGGTGTCAAAGGCTGAGACGAACTGAAGAGCTTGGACGTGCAAACCTGAGTTGCTCCCATGGACAGCTGTGGACATCAGTGAAAAACCATAGGGCCGTGCGGCTACAAATACACTGGCCTCTAGGCCACAGAACTGATAAAGAGGTTTTCCTAAAAACTGCAGCACAGCTGGGGAAGTAAATGTACAGCAATAGCTCTCTTCACATTTCAAACTCTTCTGGGTCTCTATTTCCACCATGTTTTTATTCCTTTGCATACAGACCTAAACCCAACCCAAATCCAACTCTGGATGGAAGCGAGCTTTAGGGTCCTCCAAACTTAGTTGCCCAATTCTCTTAATATCACTGAGAAGAGGTACACATCTCTGGGCAGTTTTCTAGCTTTCAGGGTTTTGTTTTGATTTTGGTTTAGATTTGGAGCACACTACATTGTCCTAAGTCATACTATCTCTATGGGGTGCTGAAAGTTACACGCGAGTTATCAGGTTGTCTGATAAAAGAATGATGCATAAATTTATTATAAATGTCATGATGGCAATCAAAAGCTTTGTTTCAGTAGAAAGTAAGCTCATGCCATAAGAAAAATACATTGCCACTGGTGTAGGGGACACAGGTCTCC
>RJWT010045705.1:0-11576 GCA_004365215.1 Cuniculus paca
GATTGCTGGGAGTTCAAGGCTAACCTGGGCTACAAAGTGAGGTTAAGGCCAGCCTGAACTACATAGTGAGACCCTGTCGCAAAAAGACAAAAAAGCTGTGTGCCTGCGTGCCCAGCAGACAGCCGCTCTTCCCATGCAGTGCCAGCCACGATCCGAGATGCCATGATGAAAGGTCAGAGTGAATGGATTTGGCTGTATTGGGTGCCTGGTCACCAGGGCTGCTGTCAGCTCTGGCAAAGTGGGTGTTGTGGCCATGAATGACCCCTTCACTGGCCTCAACTACATGGTCTATGTGTTCCCGTATGATTCTACCCATGGCGAGTTCCATGGCATCATCAAGGCTGAGAACGGGAAGCTCATCATCAACAGAAAGGCCATCTCCATCTTCCAAGCGAGATTCCGCCAACATCAAGGAGGATGATGCTGGCGCCGAGTATGTGGTAGAGTCCTCTGGTGTCTTCACCACCATGGAGAGGCCAGGGCTCACTTGAAGGGTAGTGTCAAAGGGTCCTCATCTCTATTCCTTCTAACAATGCCCCCACGTTTGTGATGGGTGTGGATCATGAAAAGTACGACAGCTCCCTCGAGATGGTCAGCAATGCTTCCTGCACCACCACCTGGTCAGAGTCATCCACGACAACTTCAGCATTGTGGAGGGATTTGTGACCACAGTCTATGCCATGACTGCCGCCCAGGAGACTGTGGACGGCCCTCTGGGAATCTGTGGTGCAGTGGCCACGGGGCCACCCAGATTATCATCCCCGGCATCCACTGGCACCCCAAGGCCATGGGCAAGGTCATCCTGGAGCTGAACGGGAAACTCCACTGGCATGGCCTTCCATGTGCCCACGCCCAACATGTTGGTCATGGATCTGACCTGCTGCCTGGAGAAAACAGCCAAATATGATGACATCAAGAAGGTGGTGAAGCAGGCATCAGAGGACCCCCTCAAAGGTATCTTGGGCTACACCGAGGACCAGGTTATGCTTGTGACTTCAATAATGACACCACCTCTTCTACCTTTGACACTGGGGCTGGCATCACCATCAAAAACCACTTTGTCAAGCTCATTTCCTGGATGTGACAATGAATTCATTCACAGCAATAAGGTGGTGAATCTCATGGTGCACATGGCCTCTAGGGGGCTAGTGCTGCCCAGCACAGCCCAGCGAGACCGTGGAGGGAGAGGGAGAGGCCTCACTGCATAAGTCACTGTCCCACTCATCCCCAGCACTGGTAGTTGTGGGAGCTCGTGAGACATTGTCCTCATTCCTTGCTTTTACTTTCTATTTGTTTTGTTTTTGGGGCATGAGGTCTTACTATGTAGTCCAAACTGGCCTTGAACTTATAGCAGTCTTCCTGCCTCAGCCTCCCAAGTATTGGGATTACAGGTGTGGACCACTACACCTGGCTGGTTTTCTCTATTCATACACAGGACAAAGGTGGGTGCCTACCCTCAAAGAAGGGAGAAGATCTTTGCTGTTTGGAGACACGATGGAAAGGATCTGAGTTCTCTACCCTTTTGGTACTGAGAATTGAACTCAGGACCTTGTACTTGCCAGGCAGGTGCTGTGCCGCTGAGTATATTGCTTTCTTTACCCTTTTGGAATGTATAAGTGCCAGTGGATCAAGGTTTGGAACTAGAGACGTCACCGAGGTCCTGGGCCTCCTATTCCCTTGAAGTACGAACACACACCTCCAGAGCTGGGCAAGTCTATCTAATGCTCTCCACGTATCACTTGTAGCTTAATTTTCCAACATGCCTCAGCCCAGGTTTAGCGCAATTTATTCAGAAATTCCACCTGGGCAGAAACACAAAGCTCTTTTGTCTACACCTCATAATTCCATCTCTTGTAAATTTTCCATCATATTCTGCTCTGTTGCACATTTTGGTCTAATCTGACCAGCAGGTGCTGGGACCAAATCTGTTAGGTTTGTCTTAAACAGCACTTACCTAGATGTCACTTGCAGAACTCAAGAGAGCAGAATGAGGACAATGCATTGCTCTTAGCCTCACCCTCCACGGCTTCTGGTTTTATTTATTTATGTATTTATTTACATTTTTTAGTACCAGGAATCAAACTCAGGACCTTGTGCTTGCCAAACAGGTGCTGTGCCACGGAGCTATATCCCTGGCCCTGGCTTCTGGTTTTAGACAGTTGAACAAATCTTACCATAACAGAAAGCTTTGTAGCTTTCTCAAGTTCCTAGATTGACCTGGCTCAAGGCATATACCCAGATATATCTGGATAGACAAGAAACTTGGATCGATTTGGCCAGGACCTAGAAGGGGGAAACCCATAGCAAACTCTGTCTTTTTTTTGGGGGGGGGGGCACCAGAGATCGAACTCACAACCTCATACTTGCCAGGCAGGCGCTTAGGCTACTGAGCTAAATCCCCAGCAGCAAACTCTGTCTTGCGTCTAACATACAAGACCCAGATCCAGTTACTTGCCACGTGAGAGCCAGTCCCTGGGAGGTGAGAGTTGGTGAGAAGGAAATCAGTTTATTGAAGGACCAGCTTGGAGAAAATGGAGGGGCTGTTGTCCTTAGAGCTGTGTTGGAGGGAACTCAGGTACACAAAAGGGGTTATTAGGAGGGAAAGGAGGTGGAAGAGGCAGTGAGCCAGAGGGCTGCATGCAAAGCGCTGCCTTCCTAATCCGGGGAGTGCGCTGCTTTCCTCTCCTCTGGCTGGAATATCATCATTAACCTTGATCTCCTGAAGCTAGGTGCCACAACGTTACTTTTCTGCAATTTAAACATCACAGCAATTTGTATGCTTTGTGTTCGCTGAGGCTGACACACAGGATTAAAGAATAAAGGGTGTTACATATTCTGATGTATTGTAATCTGAAACCACCAGATGTATTGTTTTGTAACTCTAAAGAAAGATTATTGAAGGGCCAGGGATTTAGCTCAGCAGTGTAAGCGCCTACCTGGCAAGTGGGAGGTTGTGAGTTCGATCCCCAGTACCCCCCCCAAAAAAAAGATTATCAAGCAGTTTGTATCTTAATCATTTTGGTCTGCTTCTCTTAGGATTCTGAATGCTGGGCAAAGGAAGGGAGGTAAACTTGCAAAGAATGGCTGCTTGTGAGTTGAAGCCAACCTAAATGCCTTTGAGCAAAGTGAGAAATTAATGTCCCTCTTTCTGATGGCATGTGGCTCATTGTAGGTGAGCTGCCCACAGAGCACATGCCAAGGCTGCTGGATCATCCTGAGGTTTCCTTAAATACTTCAATGTTTCAGATAACTGTCTAGGTATAAATCAGTGTTTTCCCCAGAGATAGGTTAATATCTACTTGCTTTAAGGTTAAAGCTATTTTCTTTCTCTCTTGTTAGAAAATTTTTCATCATCCTCTACTCCCACCCAGACCTTTTCTTTACAAGGGTTAGGTGTGAGACTAAATTTCTTCGTAGAGGGCTGGGGATTTAGCCCAGGGGTTCAAGCGCTTACCTGCTAAGTATAAGGTTGTAAGTTTGATCCCCGGTACCAAAAAAAAAAAAAAAGATAAAAAAATAAATTTCTTTGTAGAACATTTTCACACAATTTTGTTTTTCTGTTTGTTTTTTGAGACATGTTTTTCATGCCATGTAGTTCAGGCTCGGTTTAAACTCACTATATGACTCAGGCTGGCCTCAGACTTACAGTGATCCTTCTGCCTCAGCCTCCCTAATGCTGGGATTACAGATATGCACCACCATGCCTAGCTCCATTTTCACGCAGTTTTTTAAAAATGATTGGTTTTTAGCCATCTGCACCCAGTGTCAGGGCAGCAACACCATCCCACGTCAGTGGCTGCAGTGTGTGTGTGGGTGGCAACTGCAAGGGCAGGCAACGACCCAGGCGGCGAGGAGCTGTGGCACAGAGGCACCATTTTGCTTGACTCGGGTGTGGAGTAAGAATGAGCCACAGTGGGTAAGTGGGCCCCGGATGGCCAGCAGTTTGAAAGACACGATATTGTCAAAAGAACATGCACCCTGGAGTTGGCATGGCCCGTGCAAGTCAGGCCTTCTGGACTCCCAACTGCACCTTCTGTTCTGCACTACCATCTGTTGTCGAGACTACTTTTTCCAGTACTGGAAAAATACGAACATCCAACAGTGTCCACATGGAGGCCAGGAGAAAAGGCAGGGTGGGCCATGTAGAGGTGGGAAAACATGGCAAAGAACAGAAGGGGAGAGGAGGAAGCCACTTTCCATCCTGAAAAGCTCACTGGGACCCTGACACTACCCACTCTGCCTGCAGTGGCCAAACTCCCGCTGCGATTGAGCGATGCAGTGGCTCCGCTCAGCAGTCTGCTGTGCCCGGCTTCCCTGGTAGGTGCGTTTGCTCTGTGTCCTGGCATCTACAGCTCTGTGGGAGAGTTGCTCTTCACTCTGACCTTTGCCCTCTGCGCGTCCCCTCCAGGACCCCCAAATCCAGCCCCTCTTCCTGACCCTTCTCTGCATCTGACCTCTCTCTCTCAACCAAGCGGCTCACCTCCTTAGCAGACTTACTTTTGTCCTCAGCTCTGCGCAGCTGTGCGCTACCAGAGCCTATTTCTGCCTTGGGTTCCAGATTCCCCCTGGACCATTTCCCACCCCAAATGCTTGCATTTCCATTTCTCTCACCCCTTCTCACCCAGGGAGCTGACATGCTCTCCAAAAAGAAGCCTCTGAGTCCTGGCGGGCAGCCCCAGTGAGCTGTCTGCTGTGCCCAGCAACCAGCCAGGAACCATTCCAGCTCGGCAGTGCCTGATATTTCCTGGAGGGACCTAGTGATAGGAGAACACTCCCTGCCCTGGGGGGTGACATACGGGCTGCGCCTGGGTTTTTGCCCTTCATTTATCTGAGGCCACATTTAGGGGGAAAATTGTGGCCTACCTCAAAGAATTTTGCTACTTTCTCAGACTTTGCCTACTTTCTCAGCCCTGGCATCCTGGCACTCTGAGGCGAATAAAAATGAGAGGTCATTTCCTGGTGTGGGAGGAAAGAGAAACACAGTGTTTTACAATAAACAACTGAAGTCATGTTGCCAACTTGCGCAGGGTCAGTGTTAGAGTCACTTGCTGATCAGGAGGACTTTGCGGTCTCCCTTGCTTTTTGCACCTTCAAAAACAAGCCAGGAGGTACATGAGCATCAGTGGGCCCAATGTCTCTGGAGGATCTTGGAGGTCCTTTTATTCCAAAGCTACAACCACATCTTCTGGGGTCTCCCATCTACATAGTGAAGCCCAAAGTCTTGTTCCTATTCTTCCACGTTCGTGCACCTCAGCATGATCTCTAGCACCTCGACAGCCTTGGATCCCTTCGTGAGCACTGTCCCCTCATCTCCGTCCTGGCCTCAGGTCCAGCCTCAGCCCTTGCCCCAATGCCTGCCCCTATCAGTCACATCATCTCTGTCTTGTGTAGGCCTAGGCCCAGCTTGAGTCTCCACCCCCAGCCCTGCACCCTCTCTGTCTGAGAGCAGGGCGTGATGAGTGTGTCTCAGGGGAACCCAGAGGGCAGCACAGTTCTTGTTCACCTCGGATTTACCACCTGCAGTATATGTGGCAGACGAAACAAGAGACATGCGGGCTTTAACTAGTGGGTTTCCAAGTCCCACCTTGGGAAGAAGCTTATCCAATAAACAGGACCCACAAGTCTGTGTCACTGAGAGTTCTCAGGCGATTCTCAGTCCTCTGGGTCAACCCTGAACTGTCATGAAAGCTTTGGTTAGGGGTCACAGCCCCAATAGATAAACAATTTTAGATTGAGCCAACCCAGAAGCTTTGGTAAGAAGAGGTAACTTATACCTCCGATAGCATAGGAAGTAGAGAACAGACAGAAACAAAGATTGACCCCAAAGATCATCTGTCAAGTGACTCAGAGGGGTTGCCAGATAATAGCGTCAGCTCTGACTCAGATGTGGGAAGTCTCTTAGGGTTGACTTCAGGTCCTTACTCACGTGTGCCCAGAGGTAACATGGAAGCCCCTTACATACTCTGCGTCCACCTGAACCACAAAAAGGTCAACATCAAGCAGCCACATGGATCCAAATACAGATTTCCTGCAAGGCCAAAACAGGAGCTCTTGTTGGAGATGCAGGGTTGGCGGCCTGCCCTCCAAGAAGAGTTTCCCTATCAAGAGAGTACACTAGAGGAGACCCTTGGGAGCAGCCCCCATGTCCCTAAATAGACAGCTTCTAAAAGCAGATGAGACACCCCCAACACACAGTACACACAGAAAGAAATTCCCTGGAAAAGGGCAGCTACCCCTCTTCTAGGTGGGGCCTGGTTAGAGGGAGACCTTCCTCTCGTGGGAACAGAGATCAGAAACAGATCTCCAGAGGATACCATAAGCTCTGTCATTTAATAGGCAGATGCCCAGCCCCTCCACAAGCCCAGGAAGCTCTGCCACCTGCGGGCCTTCAGTGAGCCAGGGCCTCTGCTGTGTGGACCCAAGGTCAGTGAGCAGGGGAAGTTCTCTTCATTCTAAGCAGAAAGTTCTTCCCCAGCATGAAGGGAGGAACATTTCTGGCTTCAAAATAATTTACTCCTCATGGAGAATATTGATTGTCCCTGATAAAAGTTCTTAAAAACAAACAATATTTTTTTTTAATGTTGTCCTCTTACCTCAGCCTCCCAGAGTGCTGAGATTATAGGTGTGTGCTACCACATCTGGCTTGACCTTTTGATTTGAATTATTTTGTAGGATTTTCTGGATTAAGTGAATATTGAGCCAATTTCACAGATCACTTCAGGCCACTTCCAGGAAGAGTCATTTTCACACAATTTAAGCAGACTTAATTAAATGGGACTCTCCCAAGACCCTCTGCAGGCAGGCTCACCTAGGGTTACCCTTAGGAGAGAGAGAGCTACATCACATTCAGGAGAATTGTCAGGACAGAATCCTGAGTTTAAAATACTTTTTGCAGTATATCTCTGCGGTCCTCCTCCACCCACCCTCTGCCCTTCTCATCCCAATCCTGATCCAGTGAAAGGCGTAGAGCGAGATCAGCAGTGGCATTGAATAACCCGGCACCTCGCTGAATGCGTGTGGCAGGAAAAGGTGAAAGCCTGAGTTTCACTAGCAGCTGACTGCCGCTTAACCTCTGCAGAGCCATGAAAAGCACAGATTGTCAGACTGCTGAAGTCAGAGCCCAGACACAAACATGCCACAGTAAAGAGATTGCCCCAGGAGGAGGTCCAGAGCCCCACCTGCCTCAGTCTACCCAACATGAGTGGAGGGGCTGGGCTCTTCGTCTTGTGACCATCCTTGCCTTGTGGCTTTTGCTAGAAATCACCTCTCCCCTGCCCCATCAGCCACGGCCCTGTCAGGGAACAGTCCGTTCTGTGGGCATCTGTGTGCAATCCGGACAGGCTCCCGCATTCCTGACCTGTGCCCACAGCCCCGCAAAGAGCTGTCTTTCAACACTGAAACCTCACTCCGCACGGTGACCCCTTCTGTTTTCAGCTTTGCAGAGCTGAAAACCAAAATAGGCATGTGTAAGCTGGGCTACGTAATTACAGATCTTAGATTTCCCCAACCCCTCAAAAGGCAGCAGCTTTTCCTTGCTTTGGGCTGCAGAAGTTGCCAAAAGACTGCCTTGCAGGGTCTTTGTGGAGGAAGCAAGGATTTTTTTAATGCACCTTCTACCTGCCAGTGAAAGAGTCTGAGTTGACTTGCTCCAAACAGGGGCCCCAGGTTTAAACTCAGTAGCAAGCCCAAGGCCTGCTGTTGAAAAGATAGGCGTCGTATCCTAGTAACCAGGTCCCAGACCCCACATGGTATACCTTGCCTGGGAAACTGCCCCCATTTCGTGCTTTCTTGGCACACTGCCTTTCCTTAGGCAAAAACACAAAAATCCAGCACTGGGACCAATTCTGTGTCCCACACCCAGAGTCCAGAAGATTCTAGTCCTCCTCTTGCCCCAGTTGATGTGATGAAACTCAGGTGGAAAGGCCCCAGCTTGGGTGGTCAGTCTCAAGGAGAATGAGAGAGAGAAATGGATTTTCTTTGACTAAGTGCAGGAGGAAGAGACAACTAAAAAGAGGGAGAGAAAATTTACTGCTTGGAGACAGGACAGAAAGGGTCCTGCTTTCTTCTCTGACCTTTTAGAATATAAATCTCTCCAGGAGCCAGATCAACTTGGTGGCTCCAAGGTCTTGGGCCTTATCTTCTCTTGAAATGTAAATTCGTGAGTTATTGTTGAGGATCCCCAACTTTCAGCAGCAGCGTTTCCAGAAGGCTCCAGCTCTTCAAGGGCAAAAACATGCTGCCGCTCCTGCCGGCGATTGCTCCACTGGAACGTGCTGTCAGCAGGACCGGAGCAAGAGCTGTAATCCAGCAGCGTGTGCTGCTCCAGCTGCCATGCACTGGCCTGGCTGGCTTACAGCTGCAGCTCATGCCCTGGGCTGCCAGGCCAAGCCTGAGGTGGGCAAGCGAGCAGGCGCCAGGTTGGTGAGGAGCGTTGGAGATGAAAAGCTTCCACATGAGGGGAATGGCGGTATTTACCCGTGAAGCCCTTTGGAGAAGGGCTAGCCGAGTAAATGGGGACTGTCAGTCAGGTGCCTTAAAAGGGGGCTAGCGAAGGCTTTGGAGTCTTTCCCTGAGCTGAAACCCAAGAGAGCATTTCTTAGTTAGTATTTTCTCCCTTGAAGCAGCTTGGGGAGCCCATGTGTGCTAAGGCCAAGAAAGAGTTCAGATAACCTTTGCAGGTTCTGCCTGGACTCCTTGAGGAAACCTGGGTGTCCTGGGTCAAAGGCAGTGACCGAGGGCTTACAGCGAAGGTGGTGGTCAGCACCTGGGAGTGGCGATCGTGTGACCCTCTCTTGTAGAGATCAGAGCTAGTGGCCTGCAGCTCCCTTCAAGGTTTTCCAGGGGTCGTGAACTTTGTTTGATTGCTAAGGCAGTAACGTGAAGAAAACAGGCTGAGGTCTTGCTGAGGTGCCAGTGTTCCAAAGAAGTGTGAAACCTTGCTGTTGTGCTGGAAATAAAGAATCTGCAGTCTGAAAAAAGCAAAAACTTTATGTCTTTAAAGTTTCTGATGACCTAGAAATGCTTCCCAGTAAAACTACATTTATGTGAGCTATTTCCCTGTAGTACCTTTTATCTTTTAAAAGGTAATATTTTAAAGAGTGTCTGTAATCAACAGAAAAACAGCTAGAGCAGGACAGGCCACTGATGCAGAAACTCAGCATTGCTGCTTTCCAGACTGGACCACTGGGGTCAGAGGCAGGAGAGGTGATAGCCAGCTGGGCAGAGTGCCCTGTGGGCAGAGACAGGCCTCCACTGATCCTGGAGCGGGTCCGGTTTATTGCTTGGGTCCACTCAACTTCACCTGTGTCAGTAAAAGAGAAATATTTCTGCAATGTTGCAATTTCTCAGTAGAGCGCGTGTATTTGTGAGCAGTCTGGGTAAGGAGCAGCACTGGGGCTGGAGGAGAACAACTACTGGAAGCTTGGCCACTGTCTGCTTGCTGGACTACTGCAGGTGCCAGGCCGCGCTGGCTTCGTGCACCTGCTTCCTGTGCCTGGGCCCTGGGTCCGCTCCAGAAAGTTCCGCGCCCCGGGCTCATTTCATTTAATGCTGATACATGAAGCCAGGTCACTGAAGCCACGCACAGGCTCCTCGCCGGGGCTTGCCACAGTTGCAGAGACTCTATAGGACAAGAGGAAACTCTGGTGCTTGGGGGACAGGGGGTAAGGGACGGGGGCGCCCAGGGCCATAAGGGAGGCAGGGCCGAGTTCAAGACTTTGTCCTTGGTCCTCTGGGTCTCCCAGCTCAGGAGAGTTAGAGCCATGCTAACAGAAGCTTTTTCGAAATCTTAGGCTCTAGGTGTAGTGGTGCACACCTGTGGTCCCAGCACCGTGGGAGACTGTGGCAGAAGGATCACAATTTCGAGTCCAGACTGGGCGATGTAGCTTGAGACTAAGCCGGGCATGGTGTGGTACATGCCTGGAATCCCAGGACTTGGGAGGCTGAAGCAAGAGGATTGCTGTGCGGTCAGGACCAGCTGAGTCTCAGATCAAGACCCTATCGCCAGACCCCACCACACACAAAGGTTGTTTTGAGGATAAAATGGGGATAGGGATGTGCCTCAGTGGTAGAGTTCTTGCTTAGCATGCATAAGACCCTTGGTTCAATTCCTAGCACCCCAAAACAAACAAAAGACTTATGGATACAGAATAAAGGTGAACACTGTTTCCTACAATCTTCAAATTTCCTCCTTGGCACTACCATACCCCTCCACCCAATTGATGTGTCTGCCAAGGGGTCAGCAGACCGTGGACTGAACTCATTGAAACTTTGAGCCAAAATAAACCTTTCCTCCTTTAAATTATATATGTCAGCAACAGAAAGCTGACAGATACAGCAGGGGTTGCCCTCTCCTGAAGTGTAAGTGGAGTCATCTATATTTGCCTCTTTATGTCTTGAGTTCATACACTGTACATTGCCACTGATGGTGACATTTACTTCAGATCTCCATTTCGCAAGACTTCCTTTCAGGAGAGAGTGAAAGGCACTCCATTCCCCGGGCTGTAACTCTAGACAGCCATTTCTAGAACGAGCTGTTCTGTGATTTCTGCATGCAGTAAGGAAATCCTTCCTCTTTCAGGAGAGTGCCCGTATTGTAAACTTTTTAGTACAGATTTCCCCCAAGCAGTCAAAAACTGGCAGTACCAGTTGCAGTTAAAGCTTCTGCTTCGTGAAGCTTCTGTGGCCCGGCCTGACCCAACCTGTAAAAAGCAGCAGGAGCCCACGTCTCTTCTGTAAAGAGCCACCTGAGCATTCCTACTCCACAGCAGTGAAGGTGCTAAAAAGTCATGTCGTGGTTGTCAGACTTTCTCGAGACAAACATGTTGCTCACAGCAGAAAAAAATGAAGAGGCGATAAATGTCAAGTGCCCTTGAGGGGGGATTTTGGTTAGAGATGTGCTTTGTTTCAGATTATAGAAAGCCCTCTAAGCCGGAAACAAAGGAGGGTAGATTCGCCTCACATAACGAATGAGACGCTGGAGGCGGGCAGCCTGGCGCGCACACGGCTCAGCGGAGGCGTCAGAGACCTGTGCTCGCTCTCTTTCTGCTTTCCCTTCCTTCCTGGCTTTTGGACATCCTGCTTGTTCTCTCGTGGTCACAAGATGTCTGCATCCTCCAGATCCAAGCAGGAAGCAGGCATTGAGAATGACAGGGTGAAAGACAAAGGGTCTTTTCAGATCTCCTTGGCCATGGTTATGTCACATGTCAGCTAGGTTTAAGTGAGTCTGGAGATTAAATACTGAACTTTCCTGCCTCCACACTAGAAGACAAGGGAAAAACCATTGAGAGTGTTTTGAATGGGCCAACCTACATTCTCACAAAAAAATAGTACTGAATAGGAGGGGTTGCAAGGTATACCTCTCAAAAACTAAGTACCGCTAGCACTAGGCTTTACAAACATCAAATGTTTCCTCCCAGGTAAGAAGGTCATGATCAGGATTTGTGTCTGGTTAAAAAAAAACAAAAAAAAAAACAACACTGTGAAAACTGGGAAGAGGATTGGCCAAGAAACCTTATCTGTGTGCCTTATCAGTGCCCTGCAAGAAAGACTTGAAGTACTAATAACCACAAGGAACA